>LOJH01016012.1:0-23095 GCA_001685095.1 Ellobius talpinus | reverse complement strand
AGAGCCCATTGACTGAATCACCTTATTAACAGCTCTTAGATCTGTTACCATTCTTCATTTTATATATTTATTTTTAACAATGAATGGAGAAAAATTCCAAAGTATGGTTGATTCTTCAATATGCTGAGCTTCTAGTTGCTTCTGTATCAGTTGTTCTAAAGCTTGAGGTTTCTCTAATGTTAAAGGCCATTACTTAACCCATATATGTTTCTCTGTCAACCATTTTAAATGTAGGGCTGTTGGTACCTTTGAAATATCAGCATTTGTTGTGGCCTGCTCTTATACAACCTGAATGTTCAGTAATTGTTCTTTATAATATCTTGTAATATTTATCCCAGGAACATATGTTAATTTATGGTTTGTTTCTAAGATTGGGGGAATGTTAATCTGAGTATTTCATTGCTGTAACAAATCATGTCCTCACAAATTCATTGCTATTTTAGCCACATATGGTTTTAATATTCCTCTCTGTCCTTCTGGCCCTATACATTTGACCTGTTTCATGCTCTGCTTTACCTGAGATAAAGTTCCAATCCCTAAAAATTGAACATTTGCATCCTGAAGAGGCCAATTTGGATGCCAAGTTTCTGATGAAATTATTGTTACAGCTGCACCAGTGTCTACCAAACCTTCAATGATGTCATTTATTCATATTTTTAATTTTAGTCTTTGCTCATTTATAGAAGTTTGCCAACAACTCATTTTATGGTTTCTCCTGAATTTTTGTTCTCTCTTCTATAGCTGTTCTAATATCCAGAGTAGTATGGTTTCTTACTACAGGGGATTGTTCGGAAAAAGCAGGTGTGGGGGGGGGCTGGGGGGAAGCTGCCTAAAGGTAGAACCAACTAGTTTTGTGTGGGTGAGTCCTGTGGTATTTGAAAGCCCAGGTGCTTCTGGAGTTCGGGTGGCAGCTAGAGACTGTTTCAGAAAGACTACAACAGGAAAATTCCAAACTCACTCAGAGGCTTGGGGGAAAAAAAAGAAAGTCTAGCTGGATGGGACTAGAGCCCCATGTGCAGCTCCAGCCTGTGTCAGTGGCTAAAAGCCACAGGCAAACAGTTTTTTTTTGTGATTTTGTACTCTAAACAGTGGGTGACAAATGTAGTACAAATAACAAAAACCCAGAGATAAATATTGGGTTCAATCAGAAAAGCAAAGAAGCAAAGCTACTGGAGAGCTCTTACCTCTGAAATCTTCAGACTGAAAGAGAGCATGTTCCTGTCTCATCTGGCCTTATATTTCTCTCTAACACTGGGATTAAAGGCCTGCACCACCACCACTTGCCTCTGTGGCTAACTAGAGTGGCTGCTGGGATTAAAGGTGTGTGCCACCACTGCCTGGCCTGTATGGCTGACTGGTGTGGCTGTTCTGCATTCTGATCTTCAGACAAGCTTTATTTATAAAATAAAAATGAAATATCAGTACAATTATCATATCTACCAATACAGGAAACGTATTTGTTTAAACTTAACAAGAAAAAAAAATTAACAATCATCTGACAAAAGTTTCCAGGAGAGACACCCCCTTCACAAACACAAGCCATGCCTGCCAGAAGACCAGGTGGGCAATCTGCCTACCCCCAGACCTTCTCCACTGTCTTGGTTCCCACAGGCAATCACACCTCCCTCCATTCTTTTACCCCCTTGTGAACCACAGACCATGCCTGCAGGAAGACTGGACAGACTTCTGGTAGGCCTCCTGCCCACAGACCTACCTCACTCTCTAGCTTCCTTCCAACAGACCCAATACTCAGTTGTTTTTACCTTTTTTGGCCCTATGTCCCATCCCCACCTCCCGGAGACACCTTCTGCCCAAACAAAGACCATACCTGCCACAAGAACTGGTAGACAACCTGCCCTGCTGACCACCTCTACTTTCTTGGTGCCCCCCCCAATATCCCCAAGTTCCCTCCTCTCCTCACCAAATCAAAACCTGTAAATCAGGAAGAGACTCCCTTCTGAACCAGAGTCCACACCAGTCACTAGAACTTAAGGTAGTCTGCCCACCCACAGACTTTCTCTACTATCTCCTGTTCTCCCCAGTATGTTCCAGACTCTAGAATGGAGACTCCCTGATGGATCAGAGGCCATGCAGGTCACAAGAATTCCTTCCCTCAACTCACATAGAGATGCCCTGCTCAACCACAGGCCACGTAAACAAAGACAAGAGGAAACAGAAACCATGGAGCGAAACACCCAACCCTGAAACAAGGGTACCCACATTTGTAAAAGAAACATTACTGAAACTTAAACCACACATCAACCTTTACATATAGATGGAGAGAAACTTTAATATGCCAATAGTATTATTGAAGTCTCCTACTCTCTCACCAATTAACAGGTCATTCAGACAAAAACTAAACAAAGAGATACTGCAGCTCATAGTCTGTATAAAGCAAATGAACCTAACAGTCATCTACAGAACATTTCACCTAAACACAAAAGAATATACCTTCTTCTTAGTGCCTCATGTAACTTTCTCCCAAACTGACCACATACAAGGTCACAAAGCAAGTCTCAATAGATACAAGACAATTGAAACAACCCTGCATTCTATCAGACCTCTACAGATTTCAACAGCAACCAAGACAACACTCTATAAACTCACGGAAATTACACAACTCTCTACTATATTCCTGCTGGGTCAAGGAAGGCATAAGGAAATTAAAGACTTCCTAGAATTCAATGCAAGTGAATGCACACCATATCCAAACTTCTGGGACAAAATGAAAGAAGCACTAAGAGTACAGTTCATAGCACAAAGTGCCTACATAATGAATTTAGAGATATCACAAATTAGCAACTTAACAGCATACTCAAAAGCTCTAATAACAAAAAGAAACAAACACACCTAAGAGGAGTAAATGGAAAGAAATAATCAAATTGAGGGCTGAAATCAATAAAATAGAAACTAAGAGAACAACAAAAAATGAAAACAGTGTTGACTCTTTGAGAAAATCAATTATATGGACAAGCCCTTGTCCAAACAAACTAAGAGACAAAGAAACTATCTAATTTAACAAAAGTAGAAACACAAAGTGGGATCTAACAACAGACACTGGGAAAATATAAAGAATCATACTTTTAAAACTTGTATTCTACACAATTAGAATATCTAAAATATGTTGATAAATTTCTTGACAGATACTACTTACCAATGTTAAATCAAGATCAGATAAGCAATTCAAACAGACCTACAGTACCTAAAAAATAGAAGTAGTTATTAAAAGTCTTCCAACTAAGAAAAGCTCAAGGCCCGACAGTTTCAGCACAGAATTCTAGCACTTTGAAAAAAAGATCTAACTCAATACTCCTCAAATTATCCCATACAGTAGAAGGAATATTACCAAATTCTTTGTGATGCCACAGTATCCCTGATACCCAAACCATATGAAGACTCAACAACAAAACAAATAATTAAAGACCAATATCCCTCAACAAAATATTAACAAACCAAATCCAAGAACACATCAAAAAGTTCATCTACCATTATCATGTAGGCTTCATCCCAAGGATGCAGAGATTGTTGAACATTAAGGAAATCAGTCAATGAAATCCACCATATAAAAAAATTGAAAGAAAAATAAAAAGATGTTTTAGATGCTAAAAAAATCTTTGACAAAATCCATCATCCCTTTATGATGAAAGTCTTGGAGAGATCAGGGATATAAGGGTCATATGTAAACAGAGTAAAGGCAATTTACAGCAGTCCTATAGCCAACATCTAATTAAATGGAGCGAAGTGAAGAGAAATTTCACTAAAATCAGGAATAAGACAAGGCTGTACACTCTCTCCATACCTATTCAATATAGTACTTGAAATTCTCCCAGGAACAATATGACAACTGAAGATCAAGAAGATACAATTGCAAAGGCAGAAGTCAAAGTATCATTATTTGCAGATGATTTGATAGTATACATAAGCAACCCCAAAATTTTTATTAGGGCACCCCTATAGCTGATAAGCACCTTTAGTGACATGATTGGATACAAGATCAGTTAAAAAAAATCCCACAACAACAGCAACAACAACAAAAACAAAATCAGTTGCCCTTCTATATACAAATAACAAGTGAGATGAGAAAGAAACTGAGGGAAAAAAACACCCTTCACAATAGTGACAAACAGTATAAAATATCTCGGGATGATTCTAACCAAGAAAGTGAAAGACTTGTATGACAAGAACTTTAAGTCTTTAAAAAAGAAAACTGAATAAGATATCAGAAAATGGAAAGATCTCCCATGCTCATGGATAGATAGAATTGGTAAAAATGGCCATTCTACCAGAATCAATGTACAGAATTAATGCAATTTCCATCAAAATTCCAACACAATTCTTTATAGACATTGAAAGGACAATACTCAATTTCACATGAAAACAAAAACAAAAATGCATAACAACCCAGGATAGCTAGCTAAAAGAATCCTGACACTAAAAGAACTTCTGGAGATATCATCATTCCAGATTTCAAGTGGTATACTGAGAAAAACTACATGATGCTGTCATAAAAACAATAAAAACAGACATGTTTATCAATGGAATTGAATCAAAAACTTGGTCATAAATCCACATACCCGTGGACACATGATTTTTGATAAAGAAGCCAGAAAGACGCGATAGAAAAAAAGAAAACATCTTGAACAAAGGGTGCTGGTCTGACTGTATGTCTGCATATAGAATAATGCAAAATGATACATATTTATCATCCTGGACAAAACTCAAGTCCAAGTGGATCAAGGAACTTAACATAAAGCAGAAGAAAAAGTGGGGAATATCCATGAACATATTGGCACAGGAGATAACTTCCTAAATAAAACATTAACTTTTTTCTTTCTACTGGGTTTCCTTCTGCAGCCTTGATATAACGGTTTTTGCCTAATCTTACTGCATCTTGTTATGCCAAGTTCAGTATATATCTCTGAGAGGCCTGTTCTTTCCTGAAGGTAAACAGAAGAACAGTGGATCTGGAGGAGAGGGAAAGTGAGGGGGAAGTAGAGGGAGGAGAGGCTGTAGATGAATTGTATGAGAGAAGAATAAATAAAAGTAATAAAAATGTTTTCAGGATAAAATATTAACAGAGAAGACTTTCTCAACTTTATAAAGAACAGCTATAAAAATCTTTTATTTTTTACTATTAATTATTGAATGTCTCACAATCAGTATCAAGGTGAGTGTCCATGTTATTACCCTGTTAAACATCATGCTGAATGTTCTCAGCATGACCTAAGGGCAGAAATTGAAATAAAGAATAAGGCAGATGATTTGTATTTGCAGATGATATGATTGTCTGGGTATCTGCAGATGATATGATTGTCTGGGCATGAAATCCTAAGTATTCACACACAGAAACCTCCGAGTAAGAGTTAATAAATGACAGAAAAAAGATAGTTTAGAATATAAAACAATTTCTGTTTTTATGTACTAGCAATAATCTTATCATTACTAAAATTTCATTTACATTTCATTTGTAACAACTCATAGCCCAAATTAAGTGCTAACATATAAATCCAACAGTGGTAGAGAACTTGAATACTGAAAATTGAGAAGTGCAATACAACTCTGAATTAATAGAAATATATTAATATTAATGAATTAGAAGGCTAGAAATAAATAATCATAGACAAAACAAAATGCAAAGATGTGGAGAAACTTACATATGGATATGTTTCTCATGAAAATAAAGTGATATGAGCATCTTGGAAAACAATTTCAGATTTTCTATTAAAAAGCCTAAAACCTGAAAAATGTAAGTATCAGATACTCTAGATCTTGAATGTTGGAGCAGTTTTCCTAAAGAAGTTAAAACCCATGTTCTCAGAAAAGCATGTGCACGAGCATTTATGTCAGTCTAACAGCAGATCTGAGAAACTACCTGCTACGTTTCCATGTAGTCAAAGTGAAGCAAACTGTGGGCATCACCATTGTGTCATTGTGAGAATCCTTTTGGCAGGGAAATGAGCGAACATCGATGTGAAGTCCCAAGGATTCCCTACAGAATTACAATGACTGTAGAAATCCCAGGCCTCAAACTTTGACACTCTGTCATTCCGTGTACATGGCTTTCTACTAATAAGAATGATGTAGGAAGGAAGAACTAGTGGCAGTTCAAGTTTGAGAACGTTGTAGTAGGTGTGAAGACTACAAGGAAATAACAGGAGAATCCTTTCCATTGCAAGATTGCTTTGTGTCATGGCTGTACTGTTGTCCACATCTTGGTTATGATCTTGTTCTATAATTTGAGATAAATTATCATGAAGAATCTCTGTCATTTCCTGTTTCCTACAACTGCTTGTGAAGTTGTAGTGACAGAACAGTTTATTCTTTCAATTCATTTGGTCAATTTTTAAAATTTTACTTCATAGGTAAAGGCTTGAAGGAGCACTTAGAGATTCATGGTACTGGTACTAGGGTGGGGTAGGGTGGAAAACAAGAAAACAAGAGAGGAACTCTGTGGACAAGCTCCTGGAATCAGGACAATGGCAGACACTGTAGTAGCAGGATGTTTGTTGATGTCAGAAAATACTTGAGAAAACAAAGGATTTGTTGTGGGTTCTGCTCTCAGAGGTTTAAGTCTAGTTTGGCTGGTTCTGTTGTTTCTGTGCCAGCTGTGAGGCAGGAACTCCTGATGTAGGGGTGGGAAGGAGGAAGGGGGAGGGAGGCAGAAGAAAGGAGGGAGAGGAAGGAGAGGAGGGAGAGAGAGACACACACTCAGAGAGAGAGAGAAAGAAAAAGAGAGAGAGACAGAGACAGAGAGACACATACACACTGAGAGAGACAGAGACAGAGACATGTACATACTAAGAGAGACACACACTCAGAGAGAAACAGAGAGACAGAGAGACAGAGAGAGTGGATTGACTGCTACCTCACTTTCCAAAACAGCACTATTAGTTGAGGAGGGGGGCAGGACTTGGGCTTCAACACAGAAGGATATTATGTATTTGAACCATAACATGTGGAAGTAGTTGAGGTGTTAACTTCAGAGCCTCCCCAAATGTTAAATTACCTGCTGGAGCCCTGTAGTCGTGGGGTACTTTATCCACCACTAGTCTGAATCACATCTTTCTTGGCTTTAAGGGTCAGTTAAGCATCAGTCTGTGCCTTTTTCTCACTATTCTGACTTCTCTCATCTAAGGATTTCTGACTGTTTCCCAACCACAACGTCAAATTGCCCCCTCCACAAACTCACTATGTGCTTACCTGTTTCATTACTTCTACAACTGCTTACAGCCTTTAGTGGAATAAAAAGGAAGGCAGCCTTGGTAGCAGTTTCATTCATTTATTATAAACATGTGGCATAAAGTCACTTCCAGACAATATAGACAAGGCGTAAGAAACACACTTTCATTATTTGATTTGGGTCCAAGTTCAAGATGAATGTATCATTCCTGCAAATATTCCAAAACTTCAAACAATACACTTTGGTTACTTTTAAAGTCATACAATTCACGGATCCCCGAAAGGGCTGAAAAGGTCCTCCTTGTGTATATGAAATCACAGTATAACGGTGCACATAGCTTATCTCGCTCCATCATGAGACCGTATCAGCAGACAGAGTGGCTCGAAAGCAATGAGGTTTGCTGAAGCACCTTCTTGGTTCTGTTACCTTGCCTAGATTTTCCTGGATCTTGCTTCACTTTCTGCATCCAGGGCATTCTCCTGACCATCACCCTAAGAACAAGTACTTCCCCCAGATTTGCTTCACCCAGTTTAACACATGTCAGACTTTTAAATGACTGCTATACCCCCACCTCACACTTCCCACAAGCTGAAATGCTTTGAGTACTAGAAAAGAAGCAGCACAATGATTAACCTCATTCAAGGGAAGAAGTGACGGGTATTTCCATTTTTGCATCCGAATTTGAAATGTTGTGAAATTCTAGGCTTGGGGGAGAATTTTGCTTCCAGAGAAGGAGTAGGATGAATAGGCGTGTTGGCAAGATCTTTTCCCTGGCGTGAGGAACTTTACACAAGTCTTGCTACATTCTTAAATAATGTGTGTAATGCTAATTTTTCTCAGTATTTTGATTTGGTGTAGTAACAGCTTCATGCTTTTTACTTGTTTCTAAACTGGAGGGCTTTTTCCCTTCTTCTTTCTTCAATGCTGATGATCTAACAGGAATCTCAGATACACCATACCAAGTAACAAGTAAACACTCTGTGACCTGCACCCCAGCACGTTTTTTTTTATGTTCCTTTGGTGCCAGAAGGAACCAGTGAGTTGCTAAAAAGCAGAACCAGAGAACTAGAGATGAGGAAAGTCCTTCAAAGTGCCACTAAAGATCTGTAGTTGTTTGAATGAGAATGTCTCCCACAGACCTCTGCATTTGATTGGTTGGTTCCCAGTTCTTGGTGCTGTTTGGGGACAGTTAGGCGGTGTGTAGTCTTGCTGGAGGCAGTGTGTCTGTATGTTTTCAGAGGTAAGATGCTCCCTCACTTCCAGGTTGCTTTCTCTGCTGTGTGGCTGGAGTTCTGCATGTGAACACTGAGCTTCTTGTCCTAAGCTACATCTTTACTGGCAGCAGTCTTGCCCACCATGGTGGATTCATCTTTCTGGAACCTGAAGTCCAACTAAACTCTTTCTCCCATAACCTGCCTTCGTCATGGGTTTTATAACAGTAATGTAAGAGCAACTAATGCAGGATCCTTTTCCCTAATAATGGACACCATGCATGCTACCAATAGAGACTATGGAAAATACAGACAGGCAAAAGTAAAATACAGGTTAACCTCGTAAACAACACCAGCCACTTTTGTACTTTAACATCTTTCCTTCTAGTCTCCCTTACTCCTAATATGCTGATTCCTAAAATAATTTCCCCCTTCAGTAGATATATACAAGGTTAAGTTGTTTATTCTTGATATATAAAAATCTATGTACTTAGTTTTAAAAATATAGAAAATAATCGTAGCAATACAAGCTTGCTGAGTATAATTAAAAACAGCAAAAAGGAAAGAACAAACTTTTCAAGAGTCACTAAGAATTCAAGCGTTAGGTGGCAAACACTTATCTTAGAATTCTGATATATAGTGAGAAAACCTTATTCTGTTCCAATGGTGCTGCCTAAAACCAACAGAAACAGTCAGATGTCTTCTTTTCTTATTATTCACTTTTAATTTGTTTTCTGTGGCTAATCTTTCTGAGAAATCTTTACTTTTCACACGATACAATAATCTACTCAAAGTGAATCCTAGACCCCACTACCCCAAAAAACCTCTCTGAAACTGTATAGGGGAAAACATTTCAAGATATAGACATAAGCAATAATTCTTTTTTTTTTTTTTTTAAAAAAGGGCTCCAATAGCTCAGGAGATTTAAAAAGTTGACAAAAAGAATTCTGTGAAATTATGTTCTGTTGTTTTACACAGCACAGTGTAAAGACCAGAGAATGGTAGAAAATATTCTTTAGCTATATATCTGACAGAGAATGGACATCTATAGGATACAAAGAACTCAGAAAATTAAACACTAAAATGATTCAATCACTAAATGTGTAAAGGAAACCAAAAGGCAGTTTTTCAAAGAGAAAGTAAAATATGCAACAAAGCAAATGAAAACAAACAAACAAAAACTGGCCACATTCTTAGCTAGCAAGGAAATACAAATCAAAATGACACTGAGATCATCACACCTCTGTCACAATGGCTGTTGTTAATAAAGAAAACAAGCAAGCAAAAAGCAAATGCTACCGGCTGCTCTGCCTCCCTAGGTGGGCACCACGATGCTGAACAAATATGCGGTGGAGAGGTGGGAAAGATAGAAAGAAGGAGTGATCTGTGTATGGAGAAAGGCGGGGCAGGAGACTAGCCGTCAGTGACTGGTGTGAGAGGGCTGAGGTCGACAGTGGAGCATGCAGGGTCATGTGCAGCAGCTTGAAACTTAGGCAGATTGAACACGCTGCCAGCGGGATTGTCCTGGCTCTGGACAACAGTGGAGACCTGAGATGTGGTATGGTTCATTTTCCGGATCGGACCTCCTAGAAGGACCACCATGGTCGGTGATGCCACGAGAGGCCACGTTGGTGTCTGTGGTCCATGCTGCTACCCCAGGCTCTGAAGACGATCAACATCCAAGTGGATGTTCACAGTCTGTGCCACGGACTGAAGCCATGTTGATATCATGGGCCTTGCTGCCACTGAGGGCCATGTCTGGGTCCAAGATCCTATTGCAGCCAGGGTCTCTGTTGATGTCCACAGCCCAATGACCTCGTCTGGGTCTGTGGCCCCACTGAAGCTGAGGGCCATGTTCATGGTCTGTGCTCTTGCCAGAAATCATGAGGAAGTCCACCATCTGTGCTCCTGGTAACTGGAAAAAGCAGGGAAGATAATTTTGTCATGATATTGATGACTGCAGACACACAGTTGAGAAAGAGGAACATGGCAGGCTTCTGTGACAACCTGTACCCCTCTCCCCACTCCACCCACAAGTAACAGCCTAAACAGGATGCCATAGAGGAGAACTCTTTAAAAGTGTGACAAGAATGCTGGGGTGTGACTCTCCACAACTGATGGCCTCTGGTGCGGGAGTGGGAAGGGAACAAAGGACTCAGTCCCATTTAAGGGACAGGCCACTGAGAGTTTGACCATGTTCCAGTGAGTATATAGGTAACACAAATCGGATTTGTTTATCTTTTGTCTTTTATTTTTATATTTTTAAAATTATTTTTATTGGGGGGGTCACAAGGGGAGGTGGACACAGAAGGACTAGGAAGCGATTGTGATCAAGATTCATGATGTGAAATTTTCAAAGAATTAATAAAAATATTATGTTACAAACCAAAACCAAAATGAACAAAAAACTCTTGGAGGTGATGCTGAGGTTATGAGTACTTGCTGCTTTTCTGGAAGGCTAGAATTCGGTTCCTAACACCCACATTTGGTATATGCACACACATAGCTTTCACTCATGAACACACAATTAGCATCATGCACACACACAGACACACACACACTCACAAAAACAGGAAGAGGAAGGAAACTTGGAGAAGTGTGGAAAGAACAAAAAAGGGTCATGAGGAGAGAATATGGTCAAAGTATATGATAAACCTTAAAAATGTCATTATAAAATACCTAACTTTGTATAATTAACATATACCAAAAAAGCATTTTAAATGGGAAAATTGAACTGTAGACATTGACATCTATCATTAACTTTTAATTTTCAAAGGTTGTTTAGTTTTGATCTGACGTACTGCACGCAAACCTGGAAATACCACAGTAAGCCTGATTAATATGTGCAATTGGGACTTGTTAGTAAATATTTTTAAGTAAAAAAATTCCCGTAAGTCCCTTAGGATACCATCATGCATAATTTAATGATAGAGACATTCTGAGAAAGGCAGACTTGGATGATTAAATCACACCATGTATTACACAGACCCGGTAGGCTATGCCAACCGTATGACATAGCCTCATGATACAGTCCAGTGGCTGGACAAATGCTCGTGTTGTAAGAATTTTTCCCTGTATAGGGTGGGGATCATAAACAGCATTTATTCCTGCCTCATAATATTTCAACAATAAATCAAAATATGATTCTGTCCTGGGGAACCAATGACTTTATTGGGCTTGCACAGCATGGTGGCCCCAAAGAAGTCACATTAGATAGTGTTTACATAGCATAGATGATGGCTTTCCCATAGCTGTATAGACGAAGCCTTTCTTCAGTAAACTTCCCCCAGCCCATATACTCTAGCAATTTCTAGGAGATTCCAAGGTCATATGTAATTAGGACAGAAATTAGGACTGGCAGGAATCTCAGGTGAGGATCCAGTGACCTCCTCCACTTCCTCCTTTTATGAGGGAATGTCAACAGTCCATAGGCCTAATCTTGAGGAACTCCTGCAAACAAGCACAGATGCCCTAGTAAAGGTGTTGGGCTGTTATGTTGGGAGGATCATATTCAACACCACTCTGTTCCTCCCCAGCTCCTGTGCTCTTTCTGCCTACCTCATCTACAATGCTCTCTAAGTCTTGGAGGGCATGGTGTAAATGTCTATTTTCCTCCAGCTCCAGGAGGGTACGGGGAACCCGAATGTCTTCTTGTTGATCTATTTGTAGAGAATGGCTGGTGATGAGTCTCATTGGTATTCCTTCTTCCACAGAACTCAAGTGAGACAGGGGAAGGTAAGTAGAGGTGGAAAACAGGAAAATACCTGAATGGACACCGACAACTGTAATAACCCACAGAAGTAAACACAAATGCTCAGAAAACACATGAGCTGCACATCACATCCATTTAGCAAAACAATTACAGTTGCCCTGTGACTTCCCCAACCACAGCTTTTTGTGTGAGCTCACAGCTCCAAATGCCAGGTATCATTTTCTCCCTGTAGAAAGGGCCTAATGTCCAATCAGAAAATTGGTTGTATCCATAATCGTTTATGCCACTGCTGCACTAGTGAGCACATCGTGCCTGTCACTTCTACAGATTAGCATGCAGGGTCCATAGATACTTAGAACTCTTGGCATAATTCTCAGCAGGCTTCCCAGCACCTTTTGTCACTAATGTAGTGACCAGGGAGAGGACACTTTCAGCTCAGTCCCAGCTCCAATCCTCCGAGTCCACAACAACACAGTGTCTTTAGCAATAGAGCCTTACCACCTAGTTCTTACATGTAGCCAACAGTGGCAATGCCCTTTGTTATTTTAGGGGCCTCTAGGACATCAGAGATTAACAACTGGTAGGGAAACAACATGCTCCCAGCACTAGGATTTGCAATCAATAAACTAACCCTTGAACAGCTTGTTAGGCAATTGGCTGTCACAGTTCTCACTGACAAGTATTCCTTTCCCCACAGAGGCTGACCCAGGGGTCTGTCTCTGCCTCGCCACTACTAGGATTACAAGTGCTCACAATCATGACCAACATTTTTTTAAAAAAGGGATATGATCAGGTCCCTGTGCTTATTTGCTGAACTATCTTCACAGACCTAGTTTATTTGTTCAGCTGTTGAAGGGTACTTAGGCTGGTTCCATACCTTGCTTTTATGGATAGTACAGCAATAGGCATGGTATATAGGTATGTCTGTGGTATATTCCTTCAATTCTTTTGAGTCCAATACTCAAAGCTATATAGTTGTTCAGTTTTCTGGTTTGTTAAAGAGCTCCAATACTGACTTACATAATGGCTGCTATGATGGCATCAGTCCCCAACGTTCTTCTTCCCCAGACTCTGGCCCAGCATTTGTGGTTTTTTATTTCCTTGACAACAGCCATTCTTACTGGAATGATGGGGCATGAGGGCCATATGCTCACAGATAGCACTAGAGAGTGTTTAGCCGGACTTGTTAAACCCATGGGCTTTGTTCTTCAACAGAAGAAACTGGCAGGCTGGAGTGGATGTTGTTTAAAAACCTAGTGATCTTTTGGTATTCTGTGGAGCCAGCCTTGCCTAAATTCCCTGTATTCTGAACACTGTTTCTCAGTCTATATACACAGCTTATCCTTATGTTAAAGGTTCCAAGTACTTTGCACAAGAGTTTGCTATTACGCTTGTTACAAACCCTTCCTCCCTAGACTCTTATCCTGAACACTGTATTGCAGTCAATTGAACCCATCCTTATGCCTATTCCAAACCCCCTCTCCCTAAGCCCTTGTCCTGAGCATTGTTCCTCAGTCACCAGAACTCATTCTTGTGGAAGAGGCCACAAGATGTCCTTAGCAAAGGATACATGGAGTTTCGATGTAGTCTTTTCTCCAAAGTTTTACCGTATTTAAATGTGTAAAAACTAAACTGCTCAGTATCATACTCCAGAAGTCCGAAAAAGCCCAGCTAAGTCATGCTGATGCAGGTTTCCTTCTTATCCCAGTGCAGAACTCCCCCCTCCCCTGATGTCCACGAAGCTTGCGGGGACACCCACAGAGCAAGATGGAATCTCAATGTGGTTTTAAGTTTCTTTGTTGGTTAAAGATGTTGATCATGTTTTTATATATTATTGACCATTTGTCTTTGTTCTTTTGAGAGTTGTCAATAAAATTCACTTGAGCATTTATGGATTAAATTTTTTCTTATGTTTAGTTTTTGAGTTCTTTATAGATTCTAGATGTCCCCTGCCAATGTATAGTATGAATAGTATGTGTTGATGACGCTTTTCCCCCCATTTCTCAGCTATTTCTTTACGTACTATTTGCTTTTACATACTGACAGTAATAGCGAATTTTACAATAAAGGGGGGGATAGTGAAACATCCTGTGAGAATGTTTTTTGTTGCTGGTGGTGTTTTGTTTTTTCTTCTTTTCCTACCCTTAACAAGAAATTCTGAGCAAAATCCAGGACACCTAAGGAATTTCCCTGGCATCTTTCAATTTGTAAACTTCTTTTTGCTTACTGCTCTAGCGGCAGTAGGACCTAGGGGAATGGAGCCAGAAAATAAGGCAAACTAGTCTTATGCAATAGCTGACTTTATTCTGAGCTTCAGACTCCGAGGATTAAGAAGACTCACCTGAGTAAAGTGTCCATTCACAAGGACAAGTCGCATGGGCAAAAACATGTTTCTCCGTAGAGACAGAAAAACAAATAACTACAACCAGTTATAATGAATAATCTGAGGTAAACCCACTCCTATCTGCTCCTCCTGAGAAGAACATGAAAGCATGCTCTAAGAACAATTTCCTGTTCTGAAGAAACTGGGATCACAAGACTCATTTTTTGCCCCCCCCCTTTTTTTGGAGTTTTCTCACAAGCACTCAGAAATCTCCTCACACAACTCTGCTCTTGGAACATTTCCCCACACTTTCTTCAGTGCCAAGCATTTTCTGGGTTGTGTTCTTTTAAGACAGAGTAACTTTCAAGCATCCTCTGGTCATCGACACTGTAATGAAGTTCTGCTGTAATATGACACTTCTCAAATTTCTCTTCACCCAGTGAGAGGCAGGACTTTTCAATGTGTGTCCCTTCCATGACTTACATGGGGATTTAACTGCCAACGTAGCAGAGCTAAAAGATAAAACATTTAAGTGGTAGTTTCATCATGAGGGCTCTGCTCTCAGGTGCCAGCTAGTGCCCTTTAAAGGGGGTTTTTATCTTTAGTCATGTGAGATGCAGTTCCCCCCACTGTGAAGAACACAGCATTCAGGGTTTCATCTAGAGGCTAGAACTGGCCTCTCCTGAGACACCATGGCTTCTGCTAACTCGCTTTGGAGTTTCTTAAGCTCCAGAATTGCAGAACATACTTTTCTATTTAAAGTAAGTGATCTTTATTACTCTGTTATGGCCACACAGAAGGACAAGATAGGGAAAGAGGTTGTCTTGCAAGGAAATGCTCCCAGTTCTGGTGTGCAGAGAACTCAGAGTAAGTGAAGAAGCTTGAGACTTAAGTGACATGTGAGATGTTATATACTAAAAAAGTTATGTGTGTTATACCACAGCCCATTAAAACAGAATGATGGGTTTTCCACCATATTTTGAATGGTTCTATAATGGTATAAAAAACAAAAGTGAGAGTTCTGACCCAAGGGTCTTCTCAAAAGAGAACCTAGACCCAGAGTGGAAACAGGTATGCTCTGACAGAGCACCTCATGGCAAGGGCTGACAGCAAGGGCCAGTCATGTTCTGGAGCGGCTGGAAGTGTGGTCTGCTGTTCATGTGACCGCAGAGCCGGACAGACTGATGTAGCGGGTAAAGTGTCAACCTGAGGCAACCTTGACTGTTGATCAGAATGTGTATCGATTATGCCACGTATCATAAATTGCCAAGGACAGAGAAAGGAAAACAGGGTTTCAAAAGAGGGCTTTGAACTATGGAATGTGACACCAGTTCAGTTCCTGATAAGCCCGGAGAGCAAGAAATGAGTACACAGCTCCCATTGAAAGTCTATTTCTGCATTTCCAGAATGACTGAAATGGTTGCTGAGAGGAATCCTTGCTCCACCCCACCAAAATCCATAGATAAAACCTGAAAACTAAACATTAAAAAAAAAGACATTGAAGCATAAAAAGCCACCCACAGGGCACAGTCAAAGAAAACCAGGGTTTATATGGTGGGTCTCACCAATTCCCTAGACCACCCTTCCTCTTTTAAACATGCACAGGTACTCCAGACCATTTTATTCAGTTTAGCCACTTTAAGACACAGTGGTAGATGTTATAAATGACAGGACCGGATTAATAACTGGATGCTGTCCTTATAATGTACTTCACAGTGAGACTATCACTTAGATGTGTACCAGACAGTAAATGATAGCTGTTTAGGTGTAGATGTGAAAAAGTATCTTAAAAATATTTTTGAAAATTGGTGTAGCTATTAATTGCAATTACAAAAATATAACATCATTGAATTTAGATAAATTTTGTGTGAAGGTGGTTATGCATTATGGAATTTTTTTCAAGGGAAGCTGGACAATATGAGAAGCTACAATATAAGAGACTAACAAAAGGGAAGAAGATAGAAAAGGAGTGTTACAAAGCAACACTGGAAGGGTTAGGTCGGGGTTAAGAAAGTCAACCTAATAGAAGCAAAGCCAAGATTCTCAGAAGAAGATGAAGCAGATTCAGATGTCAATGGATAGTAGAAACATGCCACGGATATTGTCACCTTCAATGAACTCCCTTTTTTCTTATGGTAGAAAAAAACTCTTTTGGTCCCTGTACCAACATTATTAACTAGGCATATGGAAGAGATACCTGTAACAGCAACATTCACATCCCAGAGAGTGATCCATGCTGCTTAACTGGTTGCATTTACTTTCAGAGCAATTTGGAGCAAAGGCACAAACGCAGGAAGTGTTAGTGGCTGGATAACCCAATGAGCATGGTGATACAACTGTATGGGTAAATTAAGTATACCAAAATTGCTAAAAATTCATCTTGTATTTAGTTTTTTAAATGTACTTTTTTTTAAATTGGATCTGAAGGCTGCTCCCCAGGATGGAATCCACACCTCGTAGCAAAATTCTTGGCAAGAGCTCATTGTTTGGGAGCTCATAGGCCGAGTGAGAAAACTACTACCACTCTTTTATACATGGCCACGCTGGCCAACAGCCTTCTAAATATTAGTATTCATATTCACAGATTTCTCTTGCTCTCTCCTTTGGCTTGACAATCATCTTCTAAGGTGGGCAACAGTTAATAGAGAGACTCATAACTGGTCAGAGTACTGAGAATGAAATGACCAATGGATGCTCCACCCTAAATGGGACATCTGCATGAGCCCACAACCCAAGGCTTAGGAAATGCTGTGGGAAAAGAGGCAGAAAGGCTGTGAGAGCCAGAGGATGGGGAAGAATGTTCTGCTGTGTTCTGGACATAGCATGGCTGTTATACCCCACAGCAGTTGTGGTTACCTGCACAAGATGAAGCCAACTAGATTTATAAACATTCCAGCAGGAAGCACCAATTGAAATCCAACTGGACTTAGTGGATGTAAGGGGATGAGAGGACATGCCAGTGGGAGGAGAATAAGTTGGGGAGATGCCTGAGGGAGCAGGAAGAGGAAATTTGAAGTGGGTATGATCAATTTATACAAGTATAGAATTTGCCAAACAATTAAAGATAAGTAAAGGAGGTCTTTAATTTAAGTAAGAGAGATGATTTCATTAGCATAGAAAAGATGGAACATTAGGTTTAAGAAACAAAAAATTGAAATGGAAAATTTTGAAAATGGCCTAATTTTCTAATGTATGTTTTTCTATCTTATCAGTATAACTTACTGATTTGCATTAGTAGATGGCACTTAAACATATTTTACCTCCATCCATCCACTCTCATTTTCTTTTTTGCATAATTGGGTGCAGGAGTTTGTAGACAAGAGAGAGGAAACTACCCCAATAGCACCAGCAGCAAGAGCAGAAGCCTACATAAACAGTGCGAGACAGCATCTGCATATTTGCCCTGTGGTGTGTGAGAGTCCACTGGGAAGCAGGTTGTGAGAATTACTGGAGTTACTGGAGTAACTGTGGAGTTACTGGAGATGGGAAGGTAGCTACATAGTTATATAACTGATCCAATGCAAATGCACTGATGAAGGAATCCATTTCCTCATGTCAGAGAAAGGTGACACATATAAGCACACATGCATATGTATGAACATTAAAATCTTCATTGCTAACTGACCTTAACTCTTGAGGTTTGCTTATCAATCTCTATAATACATTTACATTTCTTTGATAAATTATGTATTGATTGTATTTATAAAGATACCTTTAACCAGATAAAATGATAATAGGTCATATGGTAACAGAGAATATAAAAATTAATTTCAATTTATATACAAAACTTCATTATAGAAAGTAATAAAATGCTATCAATAAAAGCCTCCTAGTACAAAACTATATTATGTTAGGATAAAGTTTTTTGGGTGAAATGGAATGCAATATGCAAATAATCCCTAAAAATTGGTGCTTCAACTATATTTAGAGCTTGATGAATGCAAGTTCCTGAAACCATGTAATGAAATCAGTGATGGAACTGGAAGATTGGCTCTAATTACATAAACTCCCCTCTGTGTCCTGACTTGCCCAGTGTCTTAGTTAAGGTTTCTATTGCTTTTATAAAACACAATGACAAAAATCTTCTTGGGAGAAAAGAGTTTATACAGTTTGTGATCCATCATCCAGAAAAGTCAGGGCAGGAACATGGAGGCAGGAGCTGATGCTGAGGACACAGATGAGTGTTGCTCACTAGCTTACTCCTTATGGCTTTCTCAGCCTGCTTCCTTATAGCATAAGCCAGGAACACAAGCCCTGGGGTGGCACCACCCACAGTAATCTGGGATCTCCCACATTAAGCACCCATCAAGAAAATATACCACAGTGTTGGCTGGCCACAGGACAATTTTCTGGGTACAATCTCAAATGAATTTTCTTCTTTCTAAATCACTTGAGCTTTTATCAAACTGACATAAATGAGCCATCACACTAGTTTTCTATGTGCCCATCATGTCTAGTTTATCAGTTGGTCCTCTGACCCATGGCTTCCCCAAACCTTTACCTTTTCCTTAGCCTCAAATACATAGGCATCCCTTTGCTCTCTCATTTGTCCCTTTGCAGCCCAGTTTAGCTATTGGATATGTCCAGTCTCATGATTTCTCTGTAGGTCACTACAACATGCCTACCAGCTGTGATGCTTTAAGGGCCTGCTTCTTTCTCTGATCATATTTTCCTTCCTGTCTTCATTTCCTCAGCTCCTATCCAGACAAGTACAGTACAATTTCCACAATAAATCTCTTATTCTGCTGGTGAATATAGTCATTGCTACCTATCATAGATCAATAGTAATTCAATCTTAGTTCTGGCATGGACTACGTGATCAGTGACGTCACTGCAGTTGGCAAATGGGACATGAGTAGTTCAAGGCATGTGGGACATTAAGAGCTAGAGAGCTTGAGTTTACTGGGCCTGTCACTGAGAAGCCAGGCATAGAACTGATTTCCAAATGCTTCAGAATCTAAGACGGAGAAATAAAACAAAGAAACAGAGAAGGGAGAAAACATTTTGAGGCCCAGGAGCACCTAAAAGGGAAGAGGGAATTCTGCTAAGCTTCAGTTAAGGACTTTTACCTGTCACAGCTGAGAATAGGAATAGCCAATAACAGGAAGAGCAAAGTGAGCAAAAGACACAAGAAGCCGAGAGATACTGCTCTCGATAAGTGCAGGAAGGACACATGTTGACTGACACCTGTCATTCCTGAGTGCTCTGATTAGCCAGTCGCAGCATCTTTAAGAACAGACAGGAGAAGATTCAATTCTTCCTTATTTTCTTAGCATCGATTTACATTTATGAAAGAGAAAATGATTGATGTTATTTCTTTAAAAGACTTCAAATTGTTGCTTACCTTTTCTATAACTATATTTTTAAAATAATATATGATGATTGTTCAAAAGAAATTATTGATAGCTACTTGTCATAAGAGATGTTAATTTCTGGGTCAAAAATGATGTAAATTGTTCTTCATTTCAAAGTCAAGAAAAATATGATATTTGGAAAGGAAAGTCTGGTAGAAGAGCAGAACTAGGGAGGCTGAACTGTGCTATGGATAAATAATCCTACATGCATGTAGCCCAAGAGGACTACTGCATCTGAGATGTTGAGGCTTCTTTGAGAAGTATCTGTGAAAGTTGTCAGAATTAAAACAAAGCTACTTTTTTTGGTTTTATCAAATCCTAAATAAAATGCTGCATTAAATGTGTTGGCTATTTTTATGTCAAGTTGACACAAACTTGAGTCATTTTGAAAGAGGGGAATTCAGTTGAAAAAAATGGACCCAACTGACTAGCTTGTGTTGCTTTTCCTTGATTGATGATTAATGTGGATGGACCCAGATCCCTGTGAGCAGTGCCTTCCCTGAGCTGCTGCTGGTCCTGTGTGCTATAAGAAAGCAGGCTGAACAAGTCATGTGAAACAATCCAGTAAGCAGCACCCTTCCATGGCCTGTTTCTAGGTTCCTACCACGCCTTCAGTTCTGTCCTGATTTCCCTAAGTGATGGGCTGTTACCTGGAAATTTAAGGGAAATTATGCCCCCACGCCCCAAATTGCTTTTAGGTCATGTTGTTTTATCACAGTCATAGACATCCTAACTAAAGTATAAATTTAGAGAATTCTGCAAGCAGGTAGAATTCTAACATATAACCCCAGTAGTTACATGAGCTTCACAAAGTTGTTTGTAACAACAGAAACATCTCACAAAAATCTCTAACTCTCAGAAACACAGACACACACAGGCAGACAGACAGACAACATACACACACTTCTGAAAGCATGGCTATATAAATGTGTAATCTTCACATGGCATCACCTTTGCTATTAATTGTTGTAGCCAAAGATTATTGTTTGCAGTATTTTATTTAATCCTCAGCATAGCCCATTATGACATGTGGACTCATCTTGCAATGCTCTGATATCCTCTGATAAATTACCTTTCTTGAGAGAGTTTCTGTACATTGGTTAAGTTGAGACTTTTCAGAGAATCAGCTCAGCCCAATCCACAGAAAATATCTGCAATCTCTAAAATGTTCCTGTACTGAACAGAGGCGGACAGGGAGCAGAATTAAAAGGAGTGGTTCTCATTGATAGAAATATGTAAGAGCCTCACAATGTCACTTCTCAGAAATCCAGGTTCAGAGATGCACTGGGACATGAACTGCTGGGAAATCCAGTGTAAGCCAGGGACAGAGAGCATGAATTCCAGGACTTGGCGTGGAAGTTGGGTCAAACCATGAGAATGAACTGTTAGCCTGAAATTGTGAATTTATAAACCAGAGTATTCAAACCTCAACTGTACACAATCAAAGCCAAACTGTTAAACAAGAAACAAAAGCTCTCCAAGACTTCCCTTCCTTGGAAGATAATCAGAGCCATCTGTTCTACCATTTTAAAAGCTGTTTCATAATAATAGATTCAGGTCTTACTAAAATTGCTCCTTATATTCAAAAAAGAGGTTTAAATGGAACTATTCTTTATTGTTGTGTCACTTTGCCTGTCCATCAGTCTTTTACTTGTTATATCATTAATTTATTTAGAGACAAGAATTCAGTTTGCATATTAGGCTTGTCTTGAACTCAAAAACGCTCCAGTCTTTGCCTCCAAAGGCCTGGTGAACACCACCACAGACAGCCAACATTATATTTAATGAAGATTACTGCCTATACTGTCTCTATGTGCTCTGCCTAAACTGGACTTTCAGTTTATAAAGTATTGCTTTATAGGAGAAAAGAAAACAAAAGAAAAGGAAATAAATAATATTGCCTAACGTGTAAATGGCAAGACAAACAGTGGTACAGTGGTTTAAGATACTTTCAGTCAGTTTTGGTTTATGCATTTACAGTGTGCCACAATTTGCTGTGTAATAACATTCAGGCTTAGCAGCTGTATTTTGTATGGCTGTGGCTAACTCAGTGGAGATTAGAACCTGTGAGAAAGAAGAAAATAACAGAATTTACCTTTCATGGGGCAAAAGTAATTAATGAAAATGCTAACACCTCACCTAGGCTGACCACATCTGGAGAACTCATTTCTACCCTTGTCCAGTGCAACAAGAAGTGCCTGATTCTGAAAGCAGGAGAAATTCTGTCATTTCCACTGCTACAAGTTACCTGTGGCAGGGTAATTTTCATGTACCTGTTAGGAAGGGCAATTTCACACCTTTTTTTGTTTTCAGAATAAAAAGGTCAGACTAGCCTCACAGCTTCCTAAAAGCCAAGGAAGGGCAGCCTAGAAAGCAGAAGCTCAGGATCCCCATGGGCTGTTCCAGTTATGAACAACACAGGGTAAAAACTGGACCCATACAAACAGAGGCAAGAATGACAAAACTAATTTAGTTAAGCATTTGTGAAAGTTGTGAGGACAGAATGGGACAGTCTTTGGCAGGTAACTTCACATTTAGAAACACAAGCTGAATAGGCATTGGTGTCTTGAAACTCTTAGAGTCTTGAGTTTCTTTATATAGTGGAGAATTTATATTGGATATTCCCAATATGAATAAAAATGAAAATTGAAATATTTAAACACTAATGGATGCCACAATGGAATATTCTACATTTGTCCTCACGTGAGAAGTCACAACTAAAAATGTACTGCACTGGAGGACCAAGTGTTGACATCTGTCTCAAATTGAAGTAACAATAATAACAAAATTCAGAAAGTAAGAAATAAAGGTGGGTGAACCAAAAATACTGTGATGTCCTGTGAAGTTACCCTTATGGTATATGGATACACATATGAACCCTGTTAAAGTAATCCCCCAAGATAGTTTACTACACAATATAAATATTACAAAACCCGAAAGAGTCCAAACTTTAAAACATATCTTCCCTCAACTCACTAAACATTTCAGATATGGAGCCTGTAGTAAGAGGATGTTAACCTGAGCTTTGAGAAGTAGCTAGAACTGTGTGTGTGAAGCCGGCAACCTATTTTTCTTTATCTCCTTCCCCAGTTTCAGAAGTTTGCCCAGTCTTCGTTCTAACAGGAAACAGAAAACCAAAGTTACTGTGGGAAGAAGAAAAAGGAAGAGGAAAAAAGATCACAGAAAATCATACTTTGTAATCAGAGAGAACTTTGGTTTGATAGAATTTTATATCATAAGTTGTTAAGACTTTTCAGGCTTACTAGTCAACCAACCCTGATTTTAGATGCTTTGTTATATTAGGAAAATAATGGG
>LOJH01016011.1:0-23096 GCA_001685095.1 Ellobius talpinus | reverse complement strand
ATACAATTTGTGTGTTGTTATTTCGGGGTATAAGCTAGCCATGTGGGAGCTGGATGGGACGAAAAGCAGGCTCCCCTATCACTATAGAAGGTCCCATTTATTTATTGTTTCTCTCAGTGTCTGGGCTATTGGGGTTTCACTCATAAGTGGAAACTAGCTATAAACAAAGGACATTGAGCCTATAGTTCATGATCCTAGGAAGCTATGTAATAAGGTGAAACCAAAGAGAAACATACATATATTCACCTGGAAATTGGAAACCGACAAGATCACCTGACAAAATTGGGAGCATAGAGGTGTGAGTATAAAGGGGGGTGGAAGGAGAAGACGAGAGAAGAAGGGGAGAGTTGAGAAGAACTTGAGAGAATGGGATAGTTGAGATGGAGGAAGGACAGAGATGAGAGCAAGGAAAGAGATATTTTGCTTGAGGGAGCCATTATAGGGTTAGCAGAAACCTGACTCTAGAGAAATTCACAGGAATCCACAAGGCTGACTCCACTAATACCCTAAGCAATAGAAGAGAGGGGGTCCAATCTTGATTTGCCCTGTAGTCAGACTGATGAATCTCGTAAATATCACCATAGAACCTTCATCCAGCAACTGATGGAAAAAGAGACAGAGACCCTCAACGGAACGCTAGACTGAGCTGCCAAAGGCCAGTTGAAGAGTGGGAGGAATGAGAATATAAGCAAAAGGTCAAGACCATGATGGGTTCACCCACTGAAACAGTCTACCAGAGCTAATAGGAGCTCACCAACACCAGCTGAACTGGCAAGGAACAAGCATAGGACCAGTCTAGTCCCTCTGAATGTGGTTGACAGGTGCATGGCCTGGGCAGACTGAGGGACCACTGGCAGTGGCACCAAGATTTATCCCTACTGCATTTACTGTCTTTTTAGGAACCTATTCTCCTTGAATGTGTACCTTGCTCAGCCTAGATATAGTAGGGAGGGCCTTGAACCTTCCACAAAGCAAGGTCCCTTACTCTCTCTGAGGATTGGAGGGGGTGGGATGGGAGAGTGTGTGGAGGGAATAGAAGGAGAGGAGGGTGTGGGAACTTGGGTTGATATTTTTTAAAAATCTAATAAATTAAAAAATAAAAAAAATGTCAAGAGATTATTTTAAAAATCAGAGAGAACACAACTAAGAAAAAAATCTAGAAATACAGCTCCTTCAATAAGTATTACATGCTGTTGTACAAATCTTTTGTCGTACACCACATTAGCACAAGAACAACTGCAACTAGACTCCTAGGTAAGTCACATCAAAACCCCCACGTGAAAGCCAAAGCTGAAAAAGAATCATTCATGTTTTTAAACAAATATATACTTAGCATGCTTACTATTGTATCAGAGAAAGAGGCTAGATTTATTTTATTTGCTTACTTATTTATTGAGCAGATATGTAAATGTGTGTATGTGTATATTTGTGTTTTCTGAAGATCAAACCCAGGGGACAGAACTCAGATCCTGTGCAAACCATTCAAGTATGTTACACCTGAACTACCTACTCCATTCCAGGGAATCTAGAATAAAAGAATAAGTAGTACAAGACATTATGAGAGAAATAAGGAGCATCATGTAAAGAGATAAAATAGCCAACTAAAGATTCAGGTATCATATCAGTCTACTTCAAAATAGATTTCAAATAAATATAATTAAGTTATTACAAGATGTGATGGAGAGTAGACAGCAGGGTATATCAAAATTGGCATTCTGCAAGAGTTATTGGTACTATTAGAGAACAAAAAACAAATGGAGTCAGGAGCAAAGGAAACATATTTTGGTTTCTAAAGAAAATTTTAATGAGCTCTTTAGTGGACACAATTCAGACAAGGAAAGAATAAGAGCCAGGAGCAAACCAAACAAAGACAGAAAGAAAATAGAAGTTGCAAGATGCAAGCATACAGGATTGTGAAGTACTGTGGCATAATATGAAATACCCTAATATGTTTCTAATTGGAATGATAAATGGGGAGAGAAAATAACTTTTAAACAGGTGTGTGTTGGTGTTTCTTTATGTGTGTGTATGTTTTTACACATGTTTAGACTCCAGAAATACTGGGTTCTCTGTCTTATTATTTGCTTCTCCTTCTTATTTTTTGAGCCAGTTTTTATTTGGGTTGTTTCTGTTTCATGTTCTTTCCTTGTCTGAGTTGTGTCCACTGAAGAGCTCAGAGATCGGTTCAACTGATTGTCCAGAGAGCCCTGCAGACCTGCCCTTTTTTCCTCCCCAGTGCTAGAGTCACAAATAAGTGCTGTTTTACCCAGTCTTTATTTGGGTTATGGTAATCTGAGCTTAGGAAAATAAGTTTTTAACTAACTGATGAATCTATGTAACCTCCATCACAGAAAATTCATGGAGCCAATCTGACCTAGAACGTAAGATATTCACCAGGAGCAAATAACACATTCTGGTGTTCTCTGAAACCAAATGTGCCCTTTCCACATTCCTCTTCAATAAACTCCAAGGACACATCCCAGAATTTCTAAAATCATTTTCTAAATGATAAAGTAACAAGTGTAAGATCATTAGGCTATAGGCTCACAGACCTTAAAGCGTTTCATCAGAATTTCTTAAGCACACTGATAAATAAATAAATGGAGTTGTCAAGATTCCAGCACCATTTCTCAAGTGGAAATAATAAATTAAATTCACAAAAAGTTGAGAACATGCTAAATGATAGTCTGGAATCTATATAAAATGGCCATCAGTGACTTAATGAAACAAGAATGAGTCATTAAAATCACTTAAAGGAATATGACAACTGAAAAGAAACTAAAATTCATCTCTCTGTGAAATACATTGACAGTATGCCTGGAAAAAAAGTCAAATTAATGATGCTTAGAGAAGACAAACTACTCTTAATAACATCAAGGAAAACAAACATCTACTTTCTTAAACAATAAGTAACAATAAGTATATTGCAGGCCCTATGAGAAGAGAAAGAGTGAAGAGTACATCTACAGGAGCCAGTACCAGAAGCCACCACAGTCTCAGTGTAACAGCACCTCAGTGCATGTTTGGCAGGTATGGAGTCATGAAAAAAAACATGACATCCACATGGTTCCTCCTTTTCTCAAGAAAGAGATGGAAGAAGATTGGATTCAATAGAAAATTTCCCATCCCCACCACCATTACCCAGGAACAAAAAGTCTTCTCTTGTAGACAACACATCAGCAAAAATTTCATGGAACTTTCTGCAGGCCAAAGACTTCTTCCCCTCATTGCCTGGAAAAGATATAGTGGTACTTAAGCAGAGCAAGGAGCATGTCAACCAGAAATTATATTCCTAACAACACAGTCTGTCCTTTATTGTCATGTAAAGAAAGCCCCTAGCTTATAGCACACTCGGGAAGCCATGGAAGTATAAGTTTAGGTCAACCTGAGCTTGATCGGTTCTCTAACTCACATCTCAGACTGATTCCTTTTCCTCTTTTTTGAGTTTTCTTTCATGTGTCAAAAATGATGTTTATGTTCTAAATCACAGAAAATAGAGGCTGGAGACATAACTCAACAGTTAAGACAGCTAACTAATCTTGCAGAGGACCAGAGTTTGGTTTCCAGCACCCACGTCAAGAAATTAATATGCCCTGCAAACTTCACCTTCTGGGCTTCTTCTGGCTCCAGTGGTTAAGGCATTCTTAACATATAGAACTAGATTTAATTTAGCAGTTTCCATAAACCAATGACTCTCAGCAGTCATTGTTTTTATTCATTAGCCTTTAAAAAATTGAAAGTCAACAAAGAATCATAGAGGATACAGACACCCTGTGTATTTTCCATCTTGTGGATAATTCTTTTTATATTACTTTATTCTTTCTTTTAAGAATATATTATTTATTTTTAAACTATTTATTTTGTCTGTGTCTGTCTATACATTGATTCTTTTTTTTCCTTAGCACTTAAGCACTTTTTAAAGCATACTGGACCTTTTTAGAAGATTTCTGTGTCTGGACCTGGCATTACTAAGTTCCTGCAACATTCTCTGATTGTGTGAGATGAATCTTAATGGGTCATGTCAGGTGACACATGGCTCAGCTTAGTTCATGGAGCCAATGTATATACTTGTGCATATACCCAAACACAGTCACACACATAGATGCTTTTAAAAATAAAATAATTCTTAAAAATATGACAAAGAGATAAAAAGACCTTTCTGCAGTTAAAAGCAGTCACTATTGTTGCAAAGGACTTGAATTTGGTTCCCTGTCCCCATATGAGGCAGCTGACAACTTCCTGTAATTCCAGTTCTAAGGGATCTAACACCATTTTCTGAACTCCAAGGGCACCTCACTCAAATGCACAGAATTACATATTGCACCCAATGTGGGGCATGAGTATCCAAACAGAGGGCCTGAGAAAGCTAAGGAAAATCCTGGACAAGGAGCAGACATGGTATCCTAGGCCAGCAGTCTCTTAGAGAGGTCAGTGCTCAGTGTACAGAAGCTGGGCATACAGAGGCACAGGTACCAGCCACAGCCTGTAAGCTTCAGTCAGTCACAAGTGCCATGCCCTGGCACCATGCACTAAGCTGAGCCATGTGGCAGCTGATATAGCAGTTTAGGATTTGTCTCACTCAATCAGAGAGTACTACAGGCAGTTAGTAAAGTCAGGTCTAGACACAGATAACTTCACAAAGGTACAATATGCTTTTAAAAGTGCTTAGGTGCTAAAGAAAGAAAAGGAAATGGGTATAGATAGTCACAGAGAAAAATAGTTTAAAAATAATAAATTTTTAAAAGAAAGAATAAAATAATATAAAAAGAATAAGCCAGAAAATGATGGGAAATATATTGGATTTCTAGATCCTGTATGGTTCTTTGTTGACTTTTAATTTTTTAAATCCTAGCCAGAGTCCAATATTTTTACCTATTTAAATTAAAGAAAATAAATTATGTAAAACCAAAAAGGAAAAACTAAAATTGATAACTGCAGAGAGACATCAGTTTATAGAAACTGCTAGATTAAACCATCCTGTATATTTTAAAAGTGTCTTAGCTTCAAAATGGAAGTCAGAAAATATCTTGTGTTTTTTATGCCTTCATTTCCACAGGAAACAAAAAGTTATAGTTCTCTTCAAAATTAATGAAGATCAGATTTGACTGGGGAGACCATTTGAGGGACTTGTTTACAGGCATGAGAGAAAAAGCTGAGGAAGACTACAAGATGGTGACATATATGCTGATCTCTTGATATGGTAACAGCTCTGATACTAGATGAGGCATAATAAATCTTGTTATTACATTCCAACCTTTCATATGGCATGCATAGAGATTTTTATCAGATTTTGTTATACAGTGCAAATTGACTTATAACATTGACTGATGCCTTTTACCTGCTCAAAAATAAAGCAAAAAAATCTTTAACTGACTTGTACATACCACACATTCCATACTTGTGTTAATGCAGATATATAACTTACCTTTAAAAGTTTATGCATTTTCGGAAAAAAGGGAACAGGCACCAATGGAAACAAATAGCCCAGGTGATCCAGTCTCTCTGAATGACTCTGTAGCAGTTTCCTCAAAATTCTATATTCAGAACAACTTCAAAGCTGAGTTGAGATGATGCAGCCTCACAGACTACTCCATCTAGAATTTCAGAGAAGTTCTACATTTGTCTATCACACAGAGAAAACAAAAAAATAATACAGATAGCTCTCTGAGAACTTGACCATTATCTCAAATTTCTCAAGATCCCTTAATGATGTCATCAGCCTCAGACAACAGGAAGCAGTCTAGAGAACATGGTGCCCACATTTTCAAGGGGTGGGGTGGGTGGTCTTTGACCATTCAATGGATTATTGATGTTTATCATCATATAGAGGGGTTGGTTATAAGTTATTATTGCTCATGGTCAGAAAAAAAACTGAATAAAAGAAGAACAGATTCAAAGATCTCTTTCTGAAGGGAGAAATGAAGAGATATACCATAGAAATGATGAAATAAAAGAGTAGATCATTAAATCTATTTTTAAACTAAAACACAAGCTACTAGTCTTAAATATGTTACACTGGTATGATTTTTGTGTATTGATACAAATTAAAGGTTATTTTCATTATACTGTATTGAATGTTTCTATTTCTTGATTAAGGGATTATACCTATACAGCTAATGTAAAAATATAATGTGAAGATCTTGTCCTTGGAAGCTATTTAGTATAATTGAGAAATACAGTTTTGTAGTTAGTCATTTATAACAATCAAACTTATAGTCAGGTTAGGTATGTTCTCAGGGTCAAACAGAGATATTTTAAAGGCATAGATGGCCTTCAAACACTTCAAAGATCTACAAATATGGCATTTAAAATGTTTTAATATCATCTGGCTTTTCCTGACCATGAGATATATCTGCCCCTGACAGCAACAATTTATTTCAAAATAGGATAATGGTTATCAAAGAACTTTCCATATGGAATTTGCCCTCATTGTGGCAAAGTTAGCCACTGGGAAAGAAATTGCCCTTCTCTTGACTGTTGACAGTATCCTGTCCAAATTTGACAAGCAAAACACAAAAGAAGAGTACTTCCAAACTTTGCCAAGACAAGGGAGGATAGTACTTCAAAAATTCCTGCTTAACAAAAAAATCTCTGTCAGAGATATTCTAGATTTTTAGATTGAAAATGGATGCCCCAGTTTCCAGAGGAATGTTGGGGTGACTGTCTAGACAATCAGATGTCTGTGTTGATTCTGTAGTTTTGGAAGTTGCATGCTCTGTACTTCCTATTTACTCAAGTAATGTTACAACTTTCTTGGGTGTCTTATGGAGTTTAAGGTTAGATAGTTGTATATGTGGCTTTCCTTAATCATGATAGGAAGTAAATTAAGAGGTCCTAGCCCCCATCCCTCCCAACCCATGGCACCCCCAGTGACCAGGCAGTAGCACCCTCTCCCAACAACAATCCCTCACTGATATAGTAACAACCAGACACATATAAGCCCCACCTTCACCTAGAGGAACAGGTGAGTATCTTTTATCCTGGCTGGAGCCCTGTTCTCTAGGTTCTAGCCCCTCCCCCTCTCCTACCCATAGTATCCTCAGTGACCAGGTAGCAGCACAACTCTCCCAACAACCATCCCTTGCCTTGGCACCAACAACCACTGGCCCCACCATCCCCAATTGCACCTGGAGCATCAGCAACCTCCAGCCCCACCAACCCCTACTGCATGTGTAGAGATAGTACCAGTGACCACTGGAAGCACATGTCCCAACAGCACCCAGAAGAAGAGGCCCCAAGTCCACCTGGAGTAAGAGTGACCACCTGAGCTACATACTTGCACCAATTGGGGGAAGAGATGGGTAGACAGAAGTGCAAGAATACATTAAACAACACAAAGAGATATATGGCACCACCAGAGATTAGTGGTTCTACATCAGCAAGACCTGAGCAGCCCAATACCAATGTGGCAGAAGGAAACATCATTAAAAATAACTTGATGAAGATGATAGGGGGCCTTAAAGAAGAAATGAAAAATTCCCTAAAAATAACTTGATGAAGATGACAGGGAGCCTTAAAGAAGAAATGAAAAATTCCCTTAATGAAATGGAGGAAAGATAGAATATTTGAAGAAATCAATAAATCTCTCTTTAAAAACCAAGAAAAAAACATCAAACAGGTGAAGGAAACAGTTCAAAAGGTTCAAAACTTAAAAACTAAAATAGAGGCATTAAAAAAAAACACAAGCCAAGGGAATTGGAAATGGAAAATCTGGGTAAATGAACAAGAATTACAGATACAAGCATAACCAACAGAATATAAAAGATGGAAAAGAGAATCTCAGCAGTTGAAGACACAATAGAGGGAAGAGTTTTAACCAAAGAAAGGGTTAAATCCAACAAATTCTTAACACAAAACATCCAGGAACTCTGGGACACTCTGAAAAGACCAAACATAAGAATAATAGGGATAGAAGAAGGAAGAAGAAGCTCAAAGGCATAGAAAATATTCAACAATCATAGAAGAAAATTTTCTAAACCTAAAGAAGAATATGCCTATGAAGGTGCAAGAAGCTTACAGAACACCAAATAGACTGAACCAAAACAGAATCCCCATGCAATAAAATAATCAAAACACTAAATATACAGAATAAAGATAAAATTTTAAGAGCTACAAAGGAAAAAAGCCAAGTAACATATAAATGCAAATATATCAGTATTACACACAGCTTCTCACTGGAAACTCTGAAAGCCAGAAGGTCCTGGACAGATGTGCTACAGACACTAAGAGACCATGGATGCCTGCCCAGACTACTACACACAGAAAAGCTTTAAGTCACTATAGACAGAGAAAACAAGATATTTAATGACAAAACCAGATTTAAACAATGCTAATGTACAAATTCAGCCCTACAGAAAACACTGGAAAGAAAACTCCAACCCAGGAAATTAGCTGCATGCACAATAGTACAAGCAACAGATAACCTCAAACAAGGAAACCCCAAAGAAGGGAAACACACAAACACTACCACTGAGGGAAAACAAAACAGAACAGGGAATTAACAATCATTGATTCTTAACATCCCTGAATATCAATGGACTCAATTAACTTATAAAATATACAGGCTAACAGATTGGATATAAACACGGGATACAACTTTTTGCTGCATACAAGAAACACACCTCAACATGAAAGACAGATATTACCTCGGAGAAAAGAGTTGGGAAAAGATTTTCCAATCATATGAACCTAAGAAACAAGTGTGTATAGCTACCCTAATATCTAGCAAAATAAGCTTTAAACTAAAATCAATCAAAAGAGATGAAAAAGGATATTTCACACTCATCACATGAAAAATTCAAGAGGAAATCTCAACCGTGAACATCTATGCCCCAATACAAGAGCATCCATATATGTAAAAGAAACATTACTAAAGCTTAAATCGCACATCAAACCCCACATACTAATAGTAGGAGACTTCAACACCCCACTCTGGCCAATTGGACAGGTCTCCCAGACAGAAACATAACAGTGAAATAAGAGAACTAACAGATGCCATGACTCAGTTGGACTTGACAGACATCTACAGAACATTCCACCCAAACACAAAAGAATATACCTTCTCAGCACCTAATGGAACCTTCTCTAAAATTGACCACATACTCAGTCACAAAGCAAATCTCAATAGATACAAAAAAATTAGAAAAACCCCTGTATCTTATCAGATCACATGATTAAAATTAGAATTGAAAAACAATACTAATTTCAGAAAGCCTACAATTGCTATGATCAAAAACACCGATGCTAGCTTATGCTGGAGTGGATTTGGAATAAGGAGAACACTCCTTCATTACTGGTGGGAGTGCAAATTTGTCCAATTACTTTGGAAATCAATATGTCAGTTGCTCAGAAAATTGGGAATCAATCTAACTCAAGACCAAATTATACCACTCTTTGGCATATACCCAGAGGATACACACTCATACCAGAAGGACTGTGTTCCTAGCAGCATTATTTGTAATATCCAGATTGTGGAAACAACCTAGATGCCCCTCAACCGAAGAACAGATGAAGAAAATGTGGTACATTTATTTACACATTGGAGCAATGCAATACTATTCAGTGGTAAAAAACAAAAATCAAACAAACAAACAAACAAAAAACAATGACATCTTGTGATTTGCAGGCAAATGGATGGAACTAGAAAAAATAATCCTGAGTGAGGTAACCCAGACTCTGAAAGATAAACATGGTATATACTCACTCATAATTGGATATTAGATGTAAAGCAAAAGACAGTCAGCCTATAGTTTACAACCCCAAAAATGCTAGATAACAAGGGAAATCCCAAGAGAGACATACATGGATCCCTCTGGGAAGGAGAAATAGACAAGATCTCCTAAGAAACTGGGAACAAGGCAGGGAGAAGGGTGGGTAGAAGAGTGGGGGATGAAGTGGGGGACAAGAGAAACGGGGGGGAGAACATGATAGGATGGGATAGTGGAGATGGGGGAAAGACAGGGAGGGAGAACAAGGAAAGGGATATCTTGATTGAGGGAGCCATTATGAGTATAGCAAGAAAACTGGCACTAGAGAAATTCCCAGGAATGCACAAGGACAACCCCAGCTAAAATGCTAATATTTGAGAGGGTGCCTGAACTGGCCTTCTCCTATAATCAGATTGATGACAACCTTAATTGGCATCATAGAACCTTCATCCAGCAACTAATGAAATCATATGCAGAGATCCATAGCTAAGCACTGAGCCGAGCTCTGAGAATCCAGTCAAAGAGACCGAGGAGCAAAATATTGGCAAAGAGGTCTAGACCATGGTGGGGATACCCAGAGAAACAACTTATCTGAGCTAGTGGGAGTTCATTGACCCCATATTGAGAGTGAGAGAACCTGCAGTGGACCAAAATAAGCCCTCTGTGTTTGGGTGACAATTATGTGGTTTAGACAGTTGTGAAGCCACTGGCAATGGGACCGGAACTTATTTCTAGTCCATGAACTGGCTTTTTGGAGTGCACTCTCTATGGAGGGATACCTTGCTCAGCCTGGGTATGGCGGGGAGGGCCTTGGTCCTGCCTCAAATTGATGTGCCAGAATTTGTTGACTTCCCAAGGGAGGCCTGACCCTCTCTGAGGAATGGATAGTGGGTGGAATTGGGGGCACGTGGAGGAAGTAGAAAAAGGAGTAGGAGTGGGAACTGGGATTAGTATGTAAAATGAGAAGACTGTTTTAAATATAAAAATTGAAAAAAGAAAAAAAATAAAAAACCAACAAGAAAAGAATTAAGTGTGAAACTTTGCACTCACTAAGACAGGATAGATAATGAAGTATTCTCTCTGAATTTGCCAAATACTAATATACTAGACTCTGAGAATGTATATCTTATATGATAATTGTTCCTATTATATATAGTTTTGCTGTGTTAAAGTTAAGCCCTTTTTATTTAGACAAAAGGGGGCAATGTTCTGGAATATTTGATTACACTGTGAAGATGTGTTTTTGCCAAGGAATCTTCTGGTTGACTTAATAAAGAGTTCAATGGCCAATAGCTAGGTAAGAAGGGGTTAGGAAGAACTTCCAGGGACAGGGAGGACTCTGAGAAGGAGAAAGGAGAGATGAACCAGGTGCAGAATGAGTTGGACACACAGAATGGGATAGAGGTAGAAGCCATATGGTAGAATATAGATAAATAAAAAGCTGGGTTGTAAAGTTATAAGAAGTAGTTGAAAACAAACCTAAGCTGAAGTCCAAACTTTCATAATTAAAAATGAACTCTCCATTTCGTTATTTGGGAACTGGCTAATGAGATAGAGTAAGACTCATTACACACATCCACTACCCCCCCACACAAATATACACATGCTCATAAACTCTAAAATAAATAACAACAGAGGATCCTTGGGAAAATAAATGAAACACTAGCTACAATGAAACTTGAATTCGAGGAACAAAGCACTGTTGAAATTCAAGTTTTCTTCTGTTGTCTAAAACCTGAATTTGTCAATTTCTTGTTTGGGACACTGATGTTGATACAGTGGCATAATTTGACCTCATCATTTTTGAGTGGCTTGTTTACTTTTCTGATTTTATTATAGCTCTGGTTACATCAATTCTGATAGCTAGTTACATGATGAAATAGCTAAAATAATGTTTGTATTGACTATAAGCACAGTCATTTGAAGAAAATGTGTCCAGATTCCCATGAGAAAATACAGAGATTTTCGAGAAAATGATATCTATTTTATCCCTTGTGCCCTACCTTAAAATTTCAAAACTAACAACACAACATATTCACAAACTATAAAATAAAGGTCTTCCTATTCTTATCATCAATCTATTGCCAGCTCTAAACTATCTTTTATTATTTTATTTTTTAAGCTCTTTTACATGTACATGTCTGTGATAACCACATGTGGGTACATATGCTGTCTCAGCATATATATGTCTGTATTCACATACATGAGAAAGCCACAGGTTGGTATCAAGGGTTTTCTTTAATCAATTTCCTGCTTATATATTGAATCAGGGTTGCTCGTTCGAACCCAGAGCTAACAGACTGAGCTAGCCTGCTGTAAGGAGACCATGTCTCTGTCTCTAGAATCTTAGGACTGCAGGCAGGTTACCATGACTGCCTGGTATTTACCTTGGTTCTACAGATTGAAACTGTCATCCTCTGCTTACACAGCAAATATTTTGTCATCTTCCTGGACCCAGTTTAACTTTAATCAACATATTTGGAACGTTAACTCTATGCCATTGACAGTGGTATAGCTAATAATAAATATTGGTTGTCATTCATTCATCATTTCTAAGTGTCACATGTCACTTCATTAGCTTCTATTTCATAAGCTACTTTCTCAAAGTCGGTGTTAGTACTTCCATCACACAGTAAAGAACCTACAATAACTGTTTAGCAATGAATTCATTATTTTCTAGGGTCCTACAATAAACAGATGATCTGTATGTCTCCAGATTTGAGTCTTTCTAAAGAAACACTGTTTCACGTGGATCAAATTAAGAATGCTGATGCTTAAAAGTGGGTGCTAACTATCTCTTCAAGTACTACCCCATCGGGTTCTGATCAGAAAACAATCTGCGAATTTCTGATCTGCGAAACAAAAGCAATCAGGGGAAAGTTAGTAAGTTCATTTGAGAGAAGCCAACCTCAAAGCCCAAGATCTGAGAAAGTGGCTTGATAGGTAACAATATTTTATAAGCATCTAAGTTCAAATCATTAGAATCTATGTAAAATGCCCAAAGGGGCCACATATGTGCCTATAATTTCAGACTTAGTGTGTGTGGGGTCATTGGCAATTGCTGACTGCCAGCATAGTTTCAGGTTCAGAGAGACATTTCATCTCAAGGGAATAAAGAGTGATGGAACAGTTACTGGGTGCCCTTCTCCAGGTTTTGTGTGTGTGTGTGTGTGCGCGCATGTGTGTACATTTGTGCACACAAAAGTGTGCACCAAGCTTATGCACATGAATACAAAAAAGTGATTAGAGCATTAGTAAGACACTGAAAGAAAAGCTAGAATACCATTTCTTAAATCACAAAAGCAAAGATTTTTAACATTAAAAAAACCACATGCAATGTACAAACATCAACACCCATTCAAACCATACACTACTGGAAGCCATGAGATTTGAAGCAGCAGAGAGGTCCGTCCAACTGAGACTGTGATGACTCAGAACATGAGATTGCAAAGGGAGTTTCAAGGTTGAGCACCCCCTAAATTCCAGAATGTCTGCTGCACCTTCTCTTTGTAGTTTCTGCAAAACAGGTGAATGCTCTTACCCTAGTAGAAGGTCAGTCACAGCTCCCATAGGTTCCAGCAGGGAGAAAGGAGTATATCAACACATTACTCTTCACTGCCATAGATGCTTCTCTATTAAATTAAAAGCATTTCTATATCAAATATTTCTTTACACTTGTTACCTTTGCAGGTCACTTTGGTTCTAACTCAAGAATGCAATAATCAAAGAGACTAAGGTCCAGTAAGATGCCTCAATGGACAAATATTCTGGCAGTCAAGCCTGAACTGATGTAATCCCTGGAGCCCACAAAACAGGAGGAGAAACGTGACTGTTGCAAGTTGTCTTATGACTTGCATATGTTTTCCTAAGTATGTACATGTGCACATGTATACAAATAAAAACACCTATACATACACTAAACAAATGCAACATTTAAAAAAAATAATAGAGTGAATTTAGAAAAGAATCCTCAGTAATTCTAGTAGTACAACTGAAGTTTATGTATTAATAAAAGCAAAGGTTACTCTGATAATTTAAAGCAAAACAAATATTATTTAGAATAGGATCAACATAAAATATTTTGGATGTGAAGGCTTGGTATTTAACTTTTACAAACAAAACACAATGAAACAAAACCTATGGGATACAGTGAAAGCAATGCTTACATAGAAATCTCTGACTGAGGATGTCTGTTAAAGCGTAACTACCACAAGTAAATAGTCAAACTTCTGGATGTAGCTCAAAGCAGAGCACTCACCAAATAGCCTAACCTCTCCTACTAATAGGACACCTATAATAACAATGTCTGCTTCCAGGGCTCAGGAGACAGTTCAAAAGAAGCAGAAAGGTCATAAGAACCAAAGAGTGGGAGGAGGGCTCTAGATGCTGGCTTCTGGACATGACATGGGAACTGCCCTCACGCTCACGGCTATGGTGGTTACAGCTCGCGAATGACACGAGATCATGTCAGCTGAAATCACAGCAAAGATGAAATGACTGACCCAGATCTGCTTACTGGATTATCAAATGTAAATTAAAGTCATGAAGACAGGAGGGGAGTGTTGGGAGAAAATAAAGATAGGTGTGGTATATCATTATACACGTATACAGAATGTTGAAAAATAAAGGGATTAAAAAAAAGAAACTGAAAAAGGAAAGCAATGTAAATCCAGAACACAATAAGGAAAATAAGAAACACAGAGTGGAAAATTTCAAGTACTCTCTCTCCAGCATACTGTGTCTGGTTTGGAATAGTTCACAGTTAGTAACACCATTTTCTGGAAGTAGCACATACAATATATTTGCTAGTTCCAGAGTTTCTCTCTGGCCTCTCACTTTCCAGGTCTCTGTTTTAGGAGTCATTTACACCCTTGCTTTATTTCCCAGGTAGGGTTCCCATTTGTCTCTCTGTATCTATTTGCAATCATTCAATTTTTTTTCTTGTGTGTCTAGTGTCTTGGGGCCATTTCCTGTTGGTTTGGTTTTGTTAAACATATTCTAATGCACTTTGTTTATTAGAAGTCAACGATTTCTGTTCATTTTACTCCCCCTCATTTCATCCCTAACTTATGTAGAAATATTGTTGGACCAGTGAGATGCCTTGAAGGGCAAAAGCCCTTGCTATGTGCACCTGGCAGCATGAGTTCTACTGTGGTGATATTGTTTGCGCTTTAACAAAGCTTGCCTGATGATCAGAGTATGGACATAGCCATAGTTAGCCACAGAGGCCAGACAGTGGTGGTTTACGCCTTTAATCCCAGTACTTGGGAGTCACATGCCTTTATTCTCAGCACTAGAGATGGAGACAGGAAGGGATATGACTAGGTGGGGAGAAGAGTGTAGGACAGGTGGAGAAAGGAGCTCTTTGCAATCAGTCTGAGGACTTGTAGAGACAGGATATCCTATTTTCTCTAAGGATTTTGTAGAGGTAAGAGTTAGTGGCTAGCTGCTCTGATTCTCTGATCATTAGGCAAATTTTATTTATTAAAGCACAAACAAAATATTGACACATTTCCCTTTTTGTCTAAAATAAAATTTCCACCCTCAAATCTACCTTAAGGATGGAAGGAGACAATAAACTATAGAGTTGTCTTCTGACCTACACATATGAACTGTGGCATGCAGGTCAGTACATACACAGACACACACCCACACACACACCACACATATACACATTTCTTAAATAAAAACACAGCTGCATGACTGGAACAATGGGCTCAGTGGTTAAGAACTCCACTATCATGAGGAATGGAATGCTGATTCTAGCACTCATATCAGTTAGATCTTAAATTCCTACAACTCCAGCTCCAAGGGACCTAGTGCCTCTTTCTGGGCAACTCAGGCACACCTACACGCAAATGCACACAGCGCTCAGAAAAATAATTATCCAGCCCCAGGGACAATAATGGATGGCAGCACTAGGAAAAAGAGGAAAAAGTTGAGAATAGAAGGTTAATCAAGGCTCACTTCGGGTTCATTGCACATGTACTGTGAAAGTCGACTGGTAGAGCTTAATATTGGATCTGGAAATGGACCAGCAGTTCAGAGTGTTTGCTGTTCTTGTAGAGATCTCAGTTTAGTTCCAAGCACCCATATTGGGTGTCTCACCACCTTCTGTAACTCCAGCTCCATAGGATATAATGCCCTCTTCTGCCCTTCACAGGTACTGCACTCATATGCATACACATAAAAAACACACACATACACATGGAATAAAAAAATGTGATTCGTGCCCTGGCAATGCTGAAGCATGCATGGGAAGCCCATACATGGTGGTTCTGTTGAACTTGTCCATAATGGTTTTTACGGTCTGAGTTGATGAGGACAACTGACCAGGACCAGGTCCCTTCCTCAAGAAGACACCAGATCTCATTACAGATGGTTGTGAGCCATCATGAGGTTGATAGGAAATGAACTCAGGCAGGACCTTTGGAAGAGCAGGTAGTGCTCTTAACCACTGAACTGTCTCTCCAGCCCCGCACATGAATAAAAATAAAAACAAGTGTTTCTTAAAAAGAGAAAGGTACAATACTGAACACAGATAGTTAGTTGGCTTCTACAATTAAATAAATTACGTTCAGTATCTTTTAACTATCCTGCCTTTTGAGTAACCATGGAGAACACCATTTTACAGATACTTTTGCAAAGTGGGTCTTTCATAATTTGATTTATTGATTGAAAATATTATTGTCTTATTTGACCAAAAATTGTCTTAGAAACTCAAAAGTGTGTTTCCTGGAATGAAATTGATATAAAAGAATTCTGTTAAAAACCTGCAACTTAGACTAGGGAGATGTTTCCACTAAAAATGATTTTATAAAAGCATAGGGGTAAGTGTGGATTCCCTGAGTCTGTTTAAAACTCAAGGTGTGTTAGCACACATTTATAACCCCAGTGCTAAGAAGGAGGTACCTGGACCCTGCTGACAATCTAGTCTAGACAATTAATGAGTTCTAGTTTTAGTGAGAGATCCCACATCAAAGAAATAAAATAGATACATAATTTAAAAAGATACCTGACACTGACTTTTTCCCTCTACCTGCATGTCCACACACATGTATATCCTCCACACACATGTTCATACACACAATATACAAATACACTCACATACAAAAAATTGTCACATGTGACTTTTTAAATTATAGAGAAGACATTTCTTTTTTATATATTACCATAAGTCTTCTCCTTGATAAGTCACATCACAGAAGGATCTGTGATGACAGAGAGGGCTGGACAAAAGTTAGAACTCATTTCCCCAAGTAAAAACTAGTGAGACGCAAAGGGCTTCTCAGCAGTTGTCATGACTAAGATCACATTGTCTCTTCCAGGTGAAAGAGGGCAAGACCTGAAAGATGAATGAGGCGGAGAAGGTGAGAATCAGCCTTCTCAAATGTCAGCTAACTTCGCCAGGGTGCCTAAATCATCACTTCTGTTTGGAACATAACAACTCTTCTTTCTGCATGTCCAAGTTAACATCCAGTCACCCTCACATTGAGGAGAGTTAGGAAGTCGTCATGACAACAGAACTAAATGTGTATGAAGCAAAATCAACTCAGCAGAATCTAGAACTGAGGCAAGCAAAGACTGCTGGAAACTTATAAGGATTTACTTTCTGCATCAAACTGTTTCATGGGGAATAAAGCTGTGCTAAGGGACCAGAGTACATTTTTATTTTGAGATTATTTTGAAGACATTTATTGATAGTTATATGTTTTTATGTTGTAATATAGATGTTAAATTCATTAAATTTCACCTATTTTATGTGTATGTGCTCATACAAATGCATGAAGGCACATGTGTGATGTAGCATGTCTATGGGGGTCAGAGGACAACTTGCATAAGTTGGTTCTCTCCCTCTGTTATGTGGGCCCCACGTATAGAATTCAGGTCACAAGGCTTAGAAGCAAGTTCCTTTACTGGCTAAGCCATCATATTGGTCCGTTGCAGATCATTTAAATAGGGACTTTATAAGTATTATTTATAAAATGTATTTGCTTGGATAGAACAGAAAAGTCTAAAACAATCCATATGACAATAGTTAGCCTTGTGGGGGATGGAGAATGTAAGAGGAGTAGAAATATGTTGTCTATTTTCCCTAGGGAAAGAATAGATACTGGCATGTATGGAAGTAACTAAGACATAATCAGTGGCTTTTCCAAGCCCTCTCCAGTTCACCACTGTGTCTAAGCAGTCATTGGCTCATGGATTCTCAAGATTGCTTACTTATCAAGTGACTTAGTGGTATACCTCCTTTATTGTACCAGTGAGAATTTGAACATATAGGGACTTTTTGTAAGTTTCCATTGGTACACTGTCACCCTTTAACAAGACAAAAGAAACCCTTCTTAGGGTGTCCTGTAGAAATATGACAATTATGAGGAATCTCCCTGATTCATAGCAGACCTGCCTGCTAATCCACTCAGCATTATTTCTACCCAGGAAACCAACTTACAGCCAAGAAAGTACAGCAGAAACCATGGAGGAAAGCAGCTTTATGGCTCACCAAGTTTATGTTTATTAACTTGTCTATACAGCCCAAGTCTACCTTCCCAGGGGATGGTGCTGCCCACCAAAGTTTGGTCCTCCTATATCCATAAACAATTGAGACAAATCATGCCAAGCAGGTCCACAGGCCACTGTGGTCTAGGTAGTTTTCCAAAGGAGACTTTCTCCTCAGTTGACTCCAGGCTATTTCCAGGTGGCAAAGCTAACCAGGAGACAGAACAGCAAACATTTCCACACAGCATCTCTTCAACAGACATCATCAAAGTTTGTTTTAATTGATCTTTTAAATTAGCCTGTCTTCCAAAGATTCTGAAGACCCTAGGACTTAATTTCTTAACTCATTACTATTGCAAAATCACAAGCTTCACACAAGCAAAAGGATGCTTAGTGAGAGTTTCAGAATGACTTTTGGCTCAATTTCAAAATGGATTCAGAAACTCAAAGGTACATATAAGAAAGAAACAAACAGGGGATGTAACTCCCTCTTATCAATGCATTTTATATCAGTAAGCATTAAATTTAACACAGATTAGCAAAATTCTTGCTTGGTGGATATCATATATCCAGCTAAGTAAAAGTCATAAATAACTCTCTTCTTTAAAGAAATCTTGAAATGAACAATTAAGAATATAACACAAAGGAAATTCAGGACAAGTCTGAGCATCTTTTTAAAAACATCATGCTTTAAATGTTACTATAAACACTCTAATGGGACCCACTTTAACACACTTAAAATACAAAGCAGTGCTGCATTGTTAATTTAAAAGAAGCTTTAAATTCTACAATTTGAAAAGTTTAGTTGAGTCTGAAGAGAGCACTATGTAGCTAAAATCGCTTGCTGCTCCTGCAGCAGACAAAAGTTCAGTTTATAATGCCCAGATTGGGCAATTCACAAATTACTATAAACCACAGCTCTAGGAGATTAGACACCTTCTAGCCTCTTTGAGCACCAGGTACACATGCAGTGAACATATATACATGAAGTCAAACAGTCATGCACACAAAATAAAAAGAAAACTATGTAAAAAAAGGAATCTAGTTCATGAGAGAAAAATTATCAGCGCATCTAAGTAAAAGTACCATTTAAAATTCATTTGACTAATTAATATCAGAGACACTCACATTATCTGTGTTTAAAGATAACATTAAACCTCTAATATTCAACTAATGGGAACACACTCTGTTAATTCTAGACTAAGAATCAGAAAACAGCTGGGGAGATGGGCAATGGTTAAGGGAACTTGTTCTTGCAGAGGATCCAGGTTTGATTCCCAGTACTTATGGGGAGCTCACAACCACCTATAATTCTAATTCTATAGAATTCTGATGCCTTCCTCTGACCGCCTTGGCATCAGGCATACATATAGTTCACAGATAAGTGTATGAACAAAACAGTCATACACATAAAGTTAACAAAAGCAGAAAGCATTCTTACCTGTATACTTTTCTATCCAATGAATCTTCTATAAATTAATTTCTCCTGAGAAAATTTTCAACAAATATTTTGGATCAGAAATATATGTGTGCCTATTTTCATCACTGACAAATAAATAATTAAGTAAAACCATCTAAACACCCAACGTAGAAGAACCATTACATGAGTCATTTCAATTATGAAAGTGTCGCAGTGATCATAGTCTTGGGGTACTTTCCTCATCATCCTATGAGAAGCAATTTAGGGTGAAAGGATAAGTTCATCTTTTGGTTGTGGTATTGTTTAGTTGATTTTGGTTCACAATATGAGGGGCTACAGACAATCATTGTGAAGAAGGCATGGTAGTGGGGAGGGCACTTACAACAGTTGGTTGTTACATGTCACCAAACAAGACAAAAGTCCTGGGCCAAAATCAGGGTAGATATAGCCTGTAAACCACACCCATAGAACACTCTAACCCTTCAACTACTGGCTAGGCCTCAAGTCCAAAATGTTTCACCTCAGCATTATCAATCAGCTGAGTACCAAATGTTTGAAGACATGAGACTGTTGGGTACAATTCACATTCAGTCTTGTCTTTAAAAAAATACATTTAAAAATTACCCTCAGACTCTGCTATTAGATGCCACAAAGACCTCTCTAATATGAATTTAGATAACAATGTAGTTTTATAACTTTATTAAGTTTAAATTATATATAAAACATTAGATATTAGTGTGGCTTCTAATTTTTTATATTTTACATTTTTCATGTGTATGTGTACATGGAAACAATTGCTTCACAGGCCAGAAGAGGGAATCAGATCCTCTGGATCTGGAGCTGCAGCTGATTACAAGCAACTGACCTCAGTGAATAAAACTGAGCTCTGGTCTGCAGAGCCACAAACATTCTTAACTACAAAGCCATCTTCCCACCCCATCATTGTTGTATTTTTAAAGAAAGTATGTTAGTAACAGATTCACTTCCTCTCTCACATCTCCATTTCTCTGCCACCAATGATGTCTCTATTACTGTAACCTTTCCCAAGTTTATTTTGCATGTTAATGCTGCAGCAGGTATCCTTTGTCTTGAGTTTCTTTAGCTTCTAAACATGCACCGTAGTGGTTATGATAACAGTGTAAATAGTTTTTATTACCTCTTCATTTATATGCCACTTGAGTTATGTCCTAGAAAATTGCTAAATCTACAGGTTGCAGAATTTTTGCTACGCTGTTTCTAAGATAGGAACTTCAAAAAATAAAGCATTAGGAATGATTTGTAAATTATATAGCAATTCCCAATCCTCCTCTAAGCCATTAGTTAATCCTCCTTCTGGAATCAGTATTATATTAAGCCCTCAGGATATTTCCAAATGGATTTGGTACATAAGAACAACCCTTTGGGATCTGGAAGCTGAGACACAGTGAAAAACAGTATTTATTAGACATAAAATGGTTCAAGTTATACATTTTTTCCTGCTACCAAGGGTTGCATTATCTTAAGAAATTTCATGGAAGGTTGTTGAGTTTTCATTTGTCTCAACAAAGAAGTATAACACCTCCCTCACAGGGGTGTTAGAAAGGGTAAAATGTAAAGGAATATGTATTCAGGAGATCTCCACTATGTCACAACTGTAAGGTTTCCAGTTCTCTCCGATCCTCTCTCTGAGGGGATTACTATAATGATGAGGGCCATGTGTACACACATGATGTGTGTTCATGTGTGTATAGCGGCCAGAGTTTCACTTTAGATGCCTCTTCCAATTACCAGTTTATTTTTTGAGACAGTATTACTCATTGTACCTGGAACCCACTTATTCAGCAAGATTCACCAGCCAATGAGCTCCGGAGAGTCTCATGCATCCTTTTCTCACATTGAGGCCTGTAGATAGGTGCTATCATGCTTATGTTTTACATAGCTATTGGGATTCAAAATGCAAGGCCTCATATTTGCACAGAAAGCACTTCACTAGCTGATCTACCTCCACATTGTCATATGGATGCAACCTTGTTACAAAAATGGCTAAAACTTGCACTTGTGTACCATGTGTAAATAGCTGAAAAATGTTTGGGAACCATTTGAGAAGTTGGTACTTAAACAGATGATTACCATTTTACACAGGTAGAAGATGTAAATTTGCTATGGTTTCTGTCTTATTATGTGTTTTTTAAGGTAAATGAGCACTGTAAAATATGTTCTGAAAGAAGCTGAGCATGAGACATGGGGCTGTTGAGCAACCTTCGCAAAATACTGTCTGTCAGTTTTTGGCAGGTTACACATAAACAACTCACTGCAGCCTTGGCGTGAATGTCACACAAGCTGAGATTCCTTCTTGCTGTATTTTTTCACCTTTCTATGTCATTTTTAATCATACAAAATCCACCACAACATTGAGTTATATTCTGGATCACAGAGTGCAAAATAGAACATAAAAAACACAGACAAACCACAAAGAGATGAGCTAACATCTTTCATAGTGATATCTATCTTTTTTTTAAGTTTCTATAAAGTCTTGGTGTAAATTTCAAAGAAACTAGACACCAGAGTCAGATTTCCAGGTACCATTTATAGAGTAAAGTTGATGCAGGGAACTTAGGCTATGCACAAATGGTAACCATTCATACATACCTACTCAGTAGAGAATTTTTACTGAGTGTTATCAAAATAATGATATATTTCATTGATAAAGAATATGGAAGCACCAGACAAGATATGAATGCAGCCATAAAATGTTTTACTGTGAAGGAATTATGATAGATGTGTGCAAATAGAGGTGTGGCTGTTGTCATGGCAACAGACTGCTAGTGAAGGTGAGTTTAGGATGACTGAAAACAAAACTTGCAAAAGTTGTGCTGCATTTCATTGTTTTCCACACCAAAGAAACTTTGTCACATTCTGGATACAAAAAATATATTCCAGAGTAGCACAAAAAAGAAAAGCCTAGGAGGCAGACAGAGTTTGTGTTCTTACAGAGGACCTGAGTTGAATTTCCAGGATCCATGTCCACTGCCTCACAGCCATCTCTTCTGGCTTCCACAGGCACCTGAACCCATGTGAACACAGCCCCTCACAGATACACATACATATTTATATAAATTAAAATTTAAAAAGAAAAATAAGGCTTGAAATAAATATAACTCTCCAGAGAAATTCTGAAAGCATTTAACTATAAGGAAATCTAGAAAACAGTTCACACTTTGAAATGCAGGTAGGACTTGGGGTGAAACTCAATTGGCAGGATGCTTGCCTAGCATGTATTCAATCCTTAGCACTGCATGTAACATGATGGGCTGCTTGTTGGGGTTTATGTCCTGTCTGGTTCCCCACTGCTGACAAGCCCCAAAGAAAATCACACAGAGATCTCTAAAAGTTATAAAGCTGATTGGCCCATTAGGTCAGGTTATTTATCTGATCTATGTTAGCCATGTGGCTCAGTACGTTTTTCAGTGGGGCAGATCACATCCTGCTGC
>LOJH01016010.1:0-23096 GCA_001685095.1 Ellobius talpinus | reverse complement strand
GGCAGAAACTATTTGCTTTTAAATTTCAAATCTAATTATTGGAAATAGCATGTTGCTTTTGTTTGGACTTGTTCTTAGAATATTATAAAATTTATGGTAAAAAATTTCTCAGATAAATTACCCAGAGGTGTATTATAAATACAAGAAGCACAAGAAATAAGGCCTTTGAAGCAATACTACTGCTCGTATTCATTTTTGAGCTTTGGGAGATAAGTAGAGAGAGGTTACATAGAGGATAGAGATGTCATTGGGATCACCCTGGGGAAATACTCCATTCTACAGTATTACAGAGGACCAACCCAGCTGGATACAAGACAAACCTCTCTCAGGACTGAACTTTTGGCCTGGTGCTCTGATACTGTTAGATTGGTTTTAGTTTCCAACAAGCAATTTGACAGCAGCAGACTAAGGTCATGCATTGAGGTTCTTGTCACTAATCCAATATGACACTCTAACCTGAAATTATTTCATGGTTCTCATATGCGATTCTTGTTGTATCACTAATGGTCCATATGCAAAAATCAATGAAAACAGAGGGTTTGTGCCCTGAGAATAAAAGTCCCTTTCTTCTCACAGATCACAGGTCAGCTGTCCACACTAATTAAGACCCACAGCACAGCACATATTAGCACAGGCACATGTGAATGAAGTTCAACAGGGAAGGTTGATTTTCCAGATCACAGCTAATAGTAGATGAAACCACTGAAGCTCTAATGAGAGATGCACAAACCCGCACTTTACTACTACACTGCTAAACACTGTGGTTTCCAGATTCATAGACTGGCACAGCAAATGATGATGAAATATATGGAGTGATTACTGTGTGCCCAGGTCCAGTTATCAGTGATTCTTATCAATGGCATGATCTCATACTCCTGATATCCTTATGAATCTGTTCTACTCACTTTACAGACAGGCATAGAGAGGCATTTGCTTTTCCAGAGTTACACCATTGGTAAATGGGGTAACCACAGTGGTTTAAATGCAGGTAGTTTGGGTTTGAAACTAAATGAACAACATTCGTGATTCTAAGAATATCTGATTTAATGACTATGAAACAATGAGCACACATATCTGGCAAAGGCAACACACTTACACATACACACACAACCTGGGCTAAGTGATTTGCCTTAAAACAGAGAACAGTGAAGCTGCTTAAAAGGACATAATGGGCCATTGACTAATCTTTCCTATGAAATTTACCATTAAATCTCTAGCCTAGTTTCAATATATAGAATTTAATTATGTGTGCTTGCGTGCATGTGTGAGGTGTATATGTCTGTGTGTGTACATAAATGTGTGCACACATGTGGAGGTCGGTGTCTTCCTCAATTGCTCCCTACTTTACTTTTTGAAACAGAGTCTCTCACTGAAGCTGCTACTAATTCAGCTAGATTAACCAGTTGGCAAGCCCTAGGAATTCTCCTATGGCCACCTCTCCAGTGCTGGTATTACTGAAATATGGCGCTGTACTTTGTCATGTTATACAAGTTCTGGGTAACAAATGCCCTAGTTCTTCTGCAGCAAGCACTTTTCTGACTGAGCCCTCTCCTGACTCAAAGATGCACCATGGTTCTTTAAAAAAGAATATATTATTGAATCTCAGTACTTAGGAGGCTATAGCAAGACTGTCAGTTCCAGGGCAGCCTGGGATACACAGTAAAATTATTTCCCAAGGTAAGAGAGAAAGAAAGAAAGAGAGAGAGAGAGAGAGAGAAAGAAAGAAAGGAAGAAAAGAAATTGAAGAAAGATACACTACCTCTCTTAAAATGAGAAGATTCAAATTCCTATCTCTCTTACTCATTTCTGGAAGTTACAGCTCTGTTTGAACAATTCAACACTTAAAACTAAATTTTAAACTAATGACAACTCATCTTCTTTATATAAAATATTAATGACAATGAGGAAAGGGAGAATAAGAAATTATTTAATATTCAGAAATGTATGCAATTGCCTTGACATTTGCTGTTTCTGTAACTGGTCACATCTGTGCCTTCTTTCACTCCCTATTTCATGACTACTATAACTACATTAGTACTTAATGTGCTTGAGGTTCTTTTTATCTAATGGAGTGACCTAGATTACTGTTGCTATAGGGTATGACTTCTCAGTAACTCTACCTTTTCTTGTCTTTGTTCTTAGGTTTTATTAGCATCTACTGTGAACTAAGGAAGCACAAAGAGACTCCCAGGAAACTCATCAAATTTTCTAAAAGATAATCTGGATTTTGAAACTCATGTAGTACAGGCTGCCCTCTAACTCTATATGTAGCTGAGGATGACCTTGACTTTCTCGTACTCCTGTTTCCAACTCTTGAGGGCTGAGATTATAGGTGTGAATCACTACATCAGGTGTGTGTGTGTGTGTGTGTGATGTTGGGGAAGAGACACAGGGCATGCTAGATGATCCCTATATTACAGAGCAGTATCCCCAGCCCCTGTGAAACAGAATCTTGATCAATTATCCTCATTCTCTTTGCCCACAGAGTCAATGTCATGCCCTGATGATATGCACTTGACAATCTAACTTCCAATTTAATGATTTCCCTGGGTATCTTAGAAGGAGTCTTCCTAAGTTGAACCAAGACCTACAAACCTAAAGAAATTAGTGTTCTAGGAACAGGAAGCAATATTTCTATAACTGGGTTGACAATTATCAGAGAGAAAAGAGAAACTTCCATATTCTCTATTAGGTTTCTAGGTGTATCTGCTCTGTGGAAACACATTCTGTATATAGGATTTGGTACACTCACACTCACTTTTGCATTCCACACAACAGCACTCCATTATTTTCCTTTCCCATTTATGGTAACCAAGTATTCAGTAGGCTATTCTACAGTGTGGATGAGTGACAGAGCCTAGGAATCCATGGCAGGCTGTAACATCAAAACTTAACAAATTAACCCAAATAAAATCTATGGTTGTTAGTAATGAATTACTTGATCATGTGTCTGTGTATGTGTGTGCGCACATGAATAAGCAGATGAGTGTGTGTGAGTGACCATACATTTATGTATACATGAGTGTGGAAGAAAGGGTTTTATATTGCTTTCCATTTAATATTTTGAGACAGGGACTGTTATTGAACCTGAAGATCATAGATTCAGCTACACTGGCTGGCCAGCGAGACTCATGCATGGATCCTTCTGTATCTGTACTTTCATGCGAGGAGTACAGGTGTGTGGCATGGTGCCTAGCTTTTTATGTAGGTTGTGGGGATTTGAACTGTATGCTTTGGGAGTTGTCTGTATGTTTGCACAGCAAGTGTGTTATTAACTGAGCTATCTTCCCAGCCCTCGTAATAAAGTGCATCTGATGTAAGTATCTTGGAAAACAATTGACTATAACATTTAGTCATTAGTTTAGCAATGATGCCCATGGAATCTCTGAGGTAAGATGACTATGATCAATGGTGCTAGCACAAGCATAGAAAGAGAATGGCAAATTCAGGGTTTTAAATTTTTATGTAAATATACAGAAGATGCAAGAGCCTTTTTAGTGTCCCTGAAGAATCTCTGGACACTTTTTAGTGTCCCTATAGCTACAGGGCCAGAAGATTTTTTTTGACACAACATTTAATTGCATAGGCAACAGACTTGCAATGTGAGTTCATCCATAACTTTCACACATATTTCCCAAGAGAAAAGTAGAGTAGACTTTGGGGAAAATGAGAATCTTGAAACTAGAACTTAACAAAGCTGAGACTTGAATTAAGTCACTGTGGGAAGATTTTGCCAGTGCAGGCAGCCCTTCCTTTCTGTATCTGAGAGAACAACTCATCTTAGCTTGAAGTCTCAGATTGAAACTTCCTTTAGCAATTGTCCTCAAGAGGTACCCATGTTTTTAAAGATGTTCTTAAGAACCCTTTTGTAACTGGACTCCTATAGCAGAATATATCTAGAGGAACAGTTTAAAATCTGACAAAGAAATCAGTACTCATACTCCGAAAGAATTGCATGCATTTTCAAATTCACATCAGTGTAAATCTGGGGAATGGGTATGTCAGCTGAGTAAGAACATTAGAGCAGGAGGACCAGAATTTGTCTAAGTTGAATTCTTCGTATAAGTAAATTAAGTAGATTCTGGATTGAATATAGCCTGTTGGAAAAGCCTCAATAGTTCATGTGGTATTATGACTGATTGACTTGTAATAACTAGTGATTGACATTTCACGTACCTGGTATTATAGAATGTTCTCACAATTAGAGAAGGTATAGAAGCAAAGGTGAAAGGGAAAGAGAAGCTAGAGATATGTGAATCTCAATATCCATGCTCCTAAATACTTATCCCAAGAGAGTCCAGAAGCATTTCATAAGCTATATTACAGAATGCCTTAGTGTAGGAAGTTCATGGTTTTATCTTTTCCCATGAATGGCACAGTTTTATAGGCTATTAGTGGGAAATGAAACTGTTATGTTGGCCCCCTGGGGCTGGCAAGATGTCTCAGTTGTTAAGAGCTTGCTGCTCTTGCAAGGGACCCATGTTTCATTCCCAGCATACACGCTGGGTAGCTCACAACGGAATGTAACTTAAGTTCTAAGTAATTCAACACTCTTTTCTGGACTCTGTGGGTATCTACACAGATGCACACATGCTGCACATATTCACATATGCACATGCTTGCACACATATAGACACACATACATTTTTAAAAGGTAGGCTTGTTTTATCTAAGGAGGAAATTATGATCACAAAGAACAATAAGAGGCAAAAGTCAATTATGTTAAAAGTTTTTAAGATTCATTTTATTTTCAGTTGTGTATGTGTGCTGGGGGGTATGTGTGAGTCTAGTGGTTGGGGAGTCTTGTAAGAGGATCATAGGTGCTTCTGCAGCAGGAGTTACGGGTGGTTCTGAGATGCCTCACGTGAGACCTGTGATGGGAACTTTGCTGAGCCTTCTCCCCAGCTCTAATATTACTTTTGAAAACTATTTAATCTTTTAAAATCAATTTTTGAAAAAGCAATGTCCCGTTAAAATTATGTAGAGATAGTGTTGGTACACGTGCCTGGAGCAGCAATTATTTTCATAGCACAATAAGTATTGAACTATGTTTGGTCAAGATTTTGTCTTCTCACCACTGTGACAGTGTGTCTTCCTCACACTTCCCAAATGAGCCATGAGGGCTCGGAGAAGGCTGGCAGTGTAGACCTAGTCAGAATTCCCAGAATAACCTGATGGATAATCTAAAGCCTGTCTCTAATTTCAAGTCAGCAAAGTAGGATCTAAATGGTATAGCTATATAATTTTCCACTTTATCTCTCTGAAACTTTGTCTCCTTTACATTGTCTTGGAGTTTTTCATTTTGTGGTAACCTGGGGAAGTAACTGATATAGGCACTATAGAATAACTATATGACTTTTATCGTGTGTGGCTATTGAATATTTGGTCAAGTGGTTTGCCCAGCAATATCTTGAAAATCAAATTTAATATCAAGTGATATTGTGATGCTTTTCCTGGTGCCTTGTTCTCTTTGGTCGGGATGAATTGGGCTCCATTATGATTTCTTAAGGACCACATCACAGTATTTATTCCACATTATAAAGATATATTTTTGCTCTTGAGAAAATTAAAGAAAACTTGTTTTAGCATAGAGACTTAGAGATGTAAGAGTGAATCACCACAAGCAGTCAAGGACATGTGTTTTGTCTGTGAGCACCTGTAATTACCTCAGTGACAATCAGTTTAGTTAGCTTTAAGGATGCAAGGCAACGTAGGGCAGGCTTGACAAAACAACCTCTACTCCTGAGAAACCATTTTCTTTTCTCTCAATCTTTCTCTCTTCTCTCTCTCTCTCTCTATATATATATATATACACATACAAACATATAAGTATATGTATACATGTGTGAGTGTGTGTGTATACATATGTGTATACATATGTGTGTGTGTGTGAGAGAGAGAGAAGTTAGAAAGCTAAAATATGAGCCAGAACAGGTGGTGAGTGCTCCACTTGCAAGGGAAACTTCAGCCCTCCCATTCTTTTCCCTGGCAATGTTCCCCAAGCCCACACCAACCCAGCTCATCACTGGCCCTGCTGCTGGACCCTGTCTGCAACCCCAGAGGACTTCCACCACTCAGGTGCAGACCATACCAGCCAGAACCAATGAGAGTCCCACCTGCCAAAGGAGCTGCCCCTCACTGGATTCTGTTCCCTGGACCCTTTCCTCAGCCCACATCATTGTTGGCCCCACTGCTGGGCCTTCTCCTCAAGCACAATGAACTTCTGCCACTCGGGTACAGGCCACACCAGTCCGAAACAGTGAGTGACCTGCCTGCTAGTGATGCTGCCTCTTCCCTGGAGTCTGTTCCCTGGGGAACTTCTTAAGGCCAGCGACATCCCAGCTCACCACTGGTCCTCGTGCTGGACCATACCCCATACCCAGTAAACCTGGGCTACTTAGCCTTAAGCCACTCTAGTCATAATAGGAACAAGTCACACCAGCTTGATCAGACTCTGGCTGCTCGGGTGAAAACCACTCCAGTCAGAAGAACAGGTGCAGGCCACACAAATCAGAAGGAAAGAGACCCCTTGTTGCACCAAAAGACAAACTAACCACCAGAAGGCCAAATCCCAACTTGTGCAGAGACTCTAAACAAGACCAGAGGTCATGCCTGCCACCAGAAATCTAGGCCACAAAGACTAGAAACCAAAGAGGAAACATAAACCAAGGAACATAACACCCATCCAACAGAGACAAACTCAGAAATCAGGTACTGTACCTAACCATTCCAAAGTCAGGTGCTTAGCCTACAATGTAAAAATATGATCAACAACATCCATGACAATATGTCACCACTAGAGTCCAGCTATCCTACTACAGCAACCCCTGAATAGTCCAACAAAGTCCAAGTGCAAGACAATGACCTGAAAAATGACTTTATGAAGACGATAAAGGTCCTTAAAGAGGAAATTAAAAGATCCCTTAAAAATTGAGAAAAGGCATCCAAAAAACATTACAGGAAGTCAACAAACCCCTTAAAGAATGCCATGACAGTCAAGAAAAAAAAAACCAAACAAGTGAAGAAAATTATTCATGGCATGAAAAAATTAGAAACAATAATGAAAACACAAACTGAGGTAATTAATGAAATGGAAAATTTGGATATAGAAACAGGACTTACAGATACACGCATCACCAACAGAATGTAAGAGATGGAAGAGAGAATCTCAGGTGTTGAAGATATGATAAAGGTAATACATTCATCCATCAAAGAAAATGTTAAAAACTCCTGACATAAAACATTCAGGAAATCTGGGACACCATGAAATAACTAAATCTAAGAATAACAGGAATAGAAGGGGAAGAATCTCAGCTCAAAAACCCTAAAAATGTATTTAACAAAATCATAGAAGAAATTTCCCTAACCTAAGGCATGACATGCCTATAAAGGTAAAAGAAGTTTGTAAGCACCAAATAAATCATATCAGAAAATAAAATCCCCAGTCATATAATAACTGAAACACTAAACCTACAGAACAAAGTAAGAATATCAAAGTATGCAAGAAAATAAGCCAAGTAGCATATGAAGGCAGACCTGTTAGAATCACACCCGAATTCTCAATGGAAACTCTAAAAGACAGAAGGGCCTGGACAGATGTCTTGCAGACTCTCCAAGACAATGAATGTCAATCCAAGGTATTGTACCCAGCAAAATTTTCAATCCCATAAAAGGAGATTCAAGATATTCCATAAGAAAGTCAAATTTAAACAATATCTATCTACAAATCCAGCCCTACAGATAGTACCAGGAGGACTCCAACCCAAGGGACGATATCCACATCCATGAAAACACATGCAGTACATACTCACACCAGCAGAATCCAAAGAAGGGAAACACACACATACACGCTACCACCACCAACAACAACATAATAACAGGAATTAACAATCACAGGTTATTTTTATGTTAATTTATTTATTTTACATTCCAACCACAGCCTACCCTCTTCCTCTCCTCTCCTCCCACTCCCTGTCCCCTCTGCCCTTCTGCCAACCTCTCAATTCACCCTTCTTCTATAATGGCTCAGAGACAGACAGGCCTCCCATGTTTGGCCTTGGGTATCTGAATCTGCCTTCATCAGTCACTGGATGAAGACTCTCCAATGACAACCAGGGTAGTCACCAATCCAATCACAGAAGATGGCCAGTTCAGGCTACATATCCACTACTGCAATGAATCTTAGCTGGGGCCATCCTTGTAGACTCCTGTGAGTTTCCCTTACATCAGTTCTACCCAACTCTGGAAAGCCCCTGATGTGGGATTCCCCTCAGTATGCTATGAATATGTTTTATTACCATGGGTTAATAGAGAAGCTTCTTTGGCCTATAGCAGGGCAGGACACAGCCAGGCTGTAAGAAATATAGAGAGTAGGCAGAGTCAGAGAGATGCCATGTAGCTGCCGAAGAAGAAAGGCATTGGAATACCAGAACCTTATTGGTAGACCACAGACTTGTGGTGATACACAGTTTAATAGAAATGGGTCAGTTTAAGATATGAGTTAGCCAGGAATATGTCTAAGCTATTGGCCAAGCAGTGTTGTAATTAATATAGTTTCTGTATGATTATTCAGGTCTGGGTGGCCAGGAAATGAAAGAGCGGTCTTCACCTACAGCCCCTCTTTCCCGTCATCTGTCAGTACAATCCTCCTCCCAATCCCAACCCAATTCCTCATGTTTCCTTCCTCACTGGCCCCAGCCCAACAAGGAGATAGATCTCTATTTCTCCTTCCCTGGGAGATCTATGCATCCTGCCTTGGGCCCTCATTTTTACCTAGCCTCTTTGTGTTTGTGGATCGTAGCATGGTTATCTTTTACTTTATAGTTAATAGCCACTTATGAGTGAGTACATACCATGTTTGTATTTCTGGGAGTGGGTTACTTCACTTAGGATGACTTTTTTTCTTGTTCCATTCCTTTGCCTTCAAATTCCTAATGTTGTTTTTTTAACAGCTGAATAATACTCCATTGTGTAAATGTACCACATTTTCTTTATCTGTTCTTCAGTTGAGGGGCATCTAGGTTGTTTCTAGTTTTGGGCTATTACAGTGGGGAAAAGCATTGAATGCATTGGCACAGGAGACAACTTCTTGAATAGAACACCAGTAGTACAAACACTAAGATTAACAATTAATAAATGGGACCCCATGAAACTGAAAACTTTCTATAAGGCAAAGGACACAGTCAATAGGACAAAATGGCAGCCTACAGAATGGGAAAACATCTTCACCAATCCCACATTCAACAGAGGGCTGTTTTCTAAAACATATAAAGAACTCAAGAAACTAGACTTCAAAAAATCAAATAATCCTATTTAAAAATGAGGTATGGACATAAACAGAATTCTCAACAGAAGAATCTCAAATGGCAGAGAAACATGTGAAAAAATGTTCATCATCCTTGGCCATCAGGAAAACGCAAATCAAAATGACTCTGAGATTTTATGTTACACCTGCCAGAATGGCTAAGATCAAAAACACTGATGACAGCTTATGCGAGAGAGGATGTGGTATAAGAGGAACTCCTCCATTGCTGGTGGGAGTACAAACTTGTACAGCCACTTTGCCAATCAATATGGTGCGTCTCAGAAAATTGGGAATCAACCTACCTCAAGACCCAGGGATAACACTTTTGGGTATCAAACCAAGATACCAAGGATTCTCATTCATACCACAAGGACACTTGTTCAACTGTGCTCATAGCAACTTTATTTGTAATAGTCAGAAGCTGGAAACAGTCAGTGGTTATTATTATCTTTCAATATCAATGGATTCAATTTGCCAAAAGAGACAGACTAACAGAATGAATCTGAAAACAGGATCCATCATTCTGCTGCATACAAGAAACAAATCTCAACATCAAATACAGACATTACCTCAGATTTTAAAGGGTTGGAAAAAGATTTTCTAAGCAAATGGAACTAACAGTCAAGCAGGTGTAGCTGTTCTTATAGCTAACAAAATAGACTTCAACCCAAAGTTTATCAAAAGAGATAGAGTAATTCACTAGGATGATGTCTCAATTCTGAATATTTATGTCCCAAATGGAATGGCACCAACATTTGTAAAATAAATATTACAAAAGCTTAAATTACACATAAAACCCCACATATTAATAGTGGGAGACTTCAGCACTCCACTCTTGCCAATGTACAGGTCATCCAGACAAAAATTAAACAGAGAAATAAAAGAACTAATAGATGTTATAAACCTATAAACCAAATGGACCTAACAGACATGTACAGGACATTTCACCAAAGCACACAAAAAATACACCTTCTTCTCAGCACTTCATGGAACCTTCTCCAAAACTGAACATATGCATTATTACAAAGCAAGTCTCAACATATACAAGAAAAATTGAAATAACTCCCGGTATCCTATCAGACCACCATGGATTAAAGTTGGATTTCAACCATAACAGGAACAACAGAAATCCTATAAACTCACGGAAACTGGACAACTCCATACTGAATTACCAGTGGTTCAAGAAAAAAAAAACAAAGAAAGAAATTAAAGACTTACTAGACTTCAATGAAAATGAATGCACAACACACTCAAACTTATGGGATACAGTGAAAGCTATGCTAAGATGGAAATTTATAGTACTAAGTGCCTACATAAAAATTAGAGAATTTCCATACCAGAGTACACCTGCAAGCTCTAGAACAAAAAGTAGCAGGCACACACAATCAGGGTAGACAGCAGGAAATAATAATCAAACTCAGGGCTTAAATTAATAAAATAGAAACAAAGAAAGCAATACAAAAAAATCAATGAAATTAAGAGTTTGTTCATTGAGGGAATCAATAAGATAGTTAAACCCTTATCCAAACTAACTAAAAGGCAGAAAAAGAATATCCAAATTAACAAAATCAGAAATGAAAAAGGGTACATAACAGACACTGAGGAAATCCAGAGAATCAACGTAAAGTGCTAAAACCCACAGACCCAGAGAAGACACAGGGAGGGCTCAAGGGTGGGGGGAGCATGCTGTGAAGGGGAAATACCAGTGGAAGCAGGGAGGGACTGGAAGGGGGAATGAGGATGGTAATAGGATGAATCAGGTCAGGGAAGGATATAGGGAGAGAGTACTGGTAGAGATACCAGGGACCAAGGGGCATTTAAGGATGAGCCAGAGACCTAAAACAGTGGAAACTCCAAGGACTCTATGAGACTGACCCTAGCCAGGACTCTTAGCAATAGGAGACACAGACTGTGAGTTGGCCATCTCCTGTAACCAGATAAGATTTCCTTCCAGGGGAGGAACTGGGACACAAACCCAGCCACAAACACTTTGACCTACAATTTGTCCTGCCTTCAAGATGTGTTGGGATAAAGATGGCACGGAAGTTGTGAAAGTAAGCAACTAATGACAGGCACAGCTGGAAATCCATACCCCGAAAGGGAGCTCACCCCTCAGGGCCAATACCCAGAGACTTAGTAGTATTGAACCAAACAGGAAGGTCAAAGGAAGGTTGGTGAAATGATTACCAACGATATTCTGATATTCTGCTCTCCTCATAGATTGGTGCCTAGCCCAACTGTCAGCAGGGAGGCTTCACACAGCAGTTGATAGAAACAGATGCAGAGACGCACAACCAAACATTAGGCAGAGCTCAGGGAATCCTGCAGAAGAGGGGAAGGAAGGATTATAGGAGCCAGTGGGGTCAAGGGTACCTTAAGAAAATCCACAGAACCAACTAACCTGGGATCATAGGGGCTCATAGAGACTGAACTGACAACTAGGGAGCTGGCATGAGACTGATCTTGGCCGTCAGCATATATGTCATTGTTGTGTAACTTGGTCTTCACATGAGACTCCAAGCAGTGAGAGCAGGAGCTGTCTCTGACTCTGTTACCTGCTTTTGGCACCCTTTCCTATAAGATAGTCTTGCCCAGCCTTAAAAAAGAGGAGGTGCCTAGTCTCACTGCAACTTGATATGCTATGTCTGGCTGATATCCACTGGGGGCTTGCCTGTATCTGCAGAGAAACAGGGGAGGAGTGAATGGGGCTTTGTGGGAGGAGGAAGTGGAAGGAGGGGAGTGAGGGGTAATTTCGATTGGGATATAGAAACGAAACAAAAATAGACAAATGAAAGGGAAAAAAAGCCAAAAATATTTGTGATGAAAAAGTAACTTCCATTTTGGTTGATTCCACACCCCTCCCATATTACAGAAACCTATTCCTTTTAATCTGATTTTTAAAATTAAAATAAGAAAGACCAAACATGTCAAATTCTAAAATATTATGACAAATGACAAAATGAAATTAGTCCACTTTACCATAATTTTATCCAACTTAAAAACCTTTATTTTTAGGGGCTGAAGAGATGGCTTGGCAGTTAAGAGCATCTGCTTCTCTTGCAAAGGGTCCAAATCTGTTTCTCAGCACCCATATCAGGTGGCTTACAACTGCCTGTAACTCCAGTTACAGGAAATTTGATACCCCTTTCTGTCATTCATGGGTAGTAACATTCAGATGCACATTCATTCATTCATTCATTCATTCATTCATTCATTCATTCTCTTTCACTCACATACACACAATTAATTAAAACTAAAATCTGCTGTTTCAAACAAGCCAAATAAAAGTCAAGCATATGTAAATTTTAAGAGTGTATAACCTGAGTGTTGCCAGCATACACACAGAAACCTATGCAATTTATATTTAAATAACAGAGTTTTGCATCATTAGCATACTAATTTGGAAGAATAAATTTTAAAGAAAACTTTTAGTATCATCATATGAGCTCTTGGTTTTCCTGTATTTCAATGATTTTTCAAGTGTTTTTTATCTTAGTATATGTTTGCAAATGTGTATATATTTCTCTCTATATATTTATGAGGAACATAATACATTGCATATGTTTCATGTATTGCATTGTATTTTTCGTTTCCTAACATGTTTGTGTGTGCAGTTGTATATACATATGTATTTGTACATGAATGTAGAAAACTAACCTTAGATGTTGTTCATCAGTGGTCTTCTACTTTTGGCTTGAGACAGGGTTTCTCATTGACCTGGAATTTCATCAAGTTGGCTAGGCTGTCTGGTCAGTGAGCTTCCAGGAACACTGTCTGTAACTCCTGTCTTGCAGGTTTTGAGACTACAAGCTTAGGTCACCAAGTCTGGCTTTTATGGGGCTTCTGGAGGTCAAGCTCAGGTCTTCATACTTGAAAGATAAACCCTCTGTTAACTGAGACATCTCTCCAGGCCCCTCCCAACGTTTTGAGAACCTCCAAAGGATGCTGCCCCTGTGCTCTGGGGATCACCCTTTGAGATAAGCATTTGCACAGGTGCTTTCCTATTTCTTGCACTGGGTCACTTGGATGACCTCTCTGGCAGCATTACTACCAAGGCACCAGTAAGTACTTTGGTATTGCCAGATTCCACGATTGCTGTGGCATGCTGACATGCAACCCAATCTGCTGCTGGGATGCACCCATGCAAATGAGAAAAAGTTTGCATTCCAAATATCCCATGTGCACTAAGTTCCTCTCCCTCAGCAGTCTGGGATAGTTGATCCTGTATCATGTTTCTGAAATAATTTTCATGAAGTCGTTTTCATAATTTTGTTTCTTCCACAGATTTTCTTAATCTCAGGCAGGTGGCCTGGAGCCTGGGAACGGAGAGGACTGAAGTGATATGCATTGCTGCCTTCACAGTCACCGACATGGTACAGGTAATGCTGGATATAGATGTGCATGGCATGGTTTAATCTGCATCCAGTCTAGGCACAGAAAATGGTATTCTGAGGCTGAGAAATCCAGTTAGTACTTACACGTGCACATGCCTAAATGCACATGCCTGTGATTCCTGTGTGTTGGTATGTTGGTACATGCTTGTATGTAGAAACATATGTATTATTATATACATTCATTATTAGATAATAGATATTATATAATGTAATAATGCTACATAAATAATTTAATATGTAAATATATTATATTACATATTATATAATTCATATAATGTAATAGAAATACTAAATACATATTATAATGATGAAAGAAATGAAGACTAGAGCAGGAAGGTGCAAGAGTAGGGTTGGAGGAAGGTAAGAGTAAAGGAAAAATTATATAATTGTATTTTAATTTCAAAAAAAATCGAACAGCTTTGAGCAGCTCCTTTTCTGACATAGATGCTTTTACTCTCCAGGTTCCCTTGCTAGATGTAAATTTCTTTTAAAAGCCACCTCCATGTCTGCAGTTTCTCAGAAAAATTAGCTCAAATATGTGAATAAGGTTTGTTTTTTCGAGACAAGGTTTCTCTGTAGTTTTGGAGCCTGTCCTGGAACTACCTCTTGTAGACCTGACTGACCTCAAACTCACAGAGATAAGCCTGCCCCCACCTCCTGAGTACTGGAATTAAAGGCATGCCCCACCACTGCCTGGCCAAAATATGTATTTTTGAGGTTGGATATCCTGGTCTCACATAATCATATTTTAGGTAATGTGTCTTGGTTCTCAACAATTATTTATGGGTAAGAACCACCTAATAAAGTAACTCTAAGGAATGCATTATATTTCTCTCCTTCATAGTGTGCTCATTCTAACCCACCATAAATTATTTCTGAATCAAAGTGGTGCATGGAAAAATTATTTTTGTGTGAGACATGTGAGCAGCCTTTTACTTGAAAGAATACAGAGTATTTAAAGAACCTTAGTGCTTTTAAGATAAAAATACAGAATGAATTAAATTCAATAATTTTTCAGATAGTCTTTAAAATTATTTTTCATAATATCTTGCTTGTCATAGAATAAGTCTCATATACAAAAAGGCTCCTGAAAAATTTCAATAGGAGACAAAACTTATTGAAACTATTATTAAATCTTATAATGGGCCTCCAGCTTCATGATTTATGTAATTATTAAAATGGGGCCAGTTTCATTAAAATTGGAAAAGAAGTTCTTTCCTTAATCTCTCAAGTTAGCCTTTTATTGTTGTTATTCATTTTCATACTCCAGGTATCACAGAGACAATGAAAATGCATGAACTTTTTAAAGTCTAGTATTACATTTAACCTACTATCATTTCTGCTTTAGTGACATTGGCCGACAAACAAAAAGTGTAAGTGCAAAATTAGGTGTCAGGGTGGCATAACCACATCTAGGGAGGGTGTTGTGGGAGTATGGCTGGAACAAGACAGAAGGAAATGAGGTAACCCTTAAAGCTGTACCAGTCTCACCACATAGATTTATCTGGAGTTCCTTAAGTTCTGTATAAGTTACTTTCCTGTTGCTGTGACAAAACACCACATCCAGTGAACCTGATAAAAGCCAGCATTGAACTGGCTTATGCTTTCAGAGGACTTAGAGTCCAGGACGGTGGAGCAAAGGAAGGGTGGCAGGAACAGATGAGAGCTTACATCCTGATACACAAGTAGAAGACAGAGGCACACAGGCGATGACGTTGGTCTTTTGAAACCACAAAGCCTGCCCCCAGTGACACACTTCCTCCTACAAAGCCACTCCTCCTAATCCTTCCCAAATAGTTTCATCAACTGGGGACCAGTTATTCAAGATAAGATCCCATGTGGACCATTCAAATCACCATATTTAGAACAAGACCTGTCAAAGCTTTGAATAAAAAGAACACAGGGTTGATATTGACAAAACTTCTGTGGTTTACCTTGGGGAGTAAAGACAGTGGGAGAAAGAAGGGCAGAAGAACACTTTAATTCTGGGTTCTCCCAAGATCTTTAGTTTTGAGTTTAGATTTTGAGGTGTTCTCTCCAAGCCTCAACACTGTCATGTGGAACAGAAAAAAGCAACTGGGTGGGCATGGTGACGTTTGCCCTGAGTACTCATGGCTGATAGTCTAATTAGGTAGGAGAGGTGTGGCACTCTTTCCTATAAGTGAAAGCAGAGTAGCTGAGTAGCTGTGCTGCTAAATCTTCATTGCTTACTTGATGGGGTTTATAATCACCATGGAAACCCACCTCTGAATGTGTCTATGAGGGTGTATCCAGAAATATTTAATGGAGAGAGGAAGTCTTACCACGAATGTGGCACCACTGCCCATGGGCTGGAGTTTGAGATTGAATAAAAATGAGAAAGAAAGTTGAGCACTAGCATTAGTCTCTCTGCCTTATACCTCCTGACTGTGATGCAGTGTGACGAGCTGCATTCCACCCCTGCAACCATGCCTTCCCCACCATGACAGACTCAACCATGAATTGTGAGCCCAAGTAAACACACTCTTTCTTAAGTTGCTAAAGTATTTTGTCACGGAAATGATAAAAGTAGCCACTTCATTACCAATCTGTCACCTACATTCACACTCGCACTTGTACACATGTATTCACACACACTCATACCCATTCACATACACACATATACACAGACACAAACACATATTCACATATTTGTACACACACACACACACACACCTCTTTCTAGAGAAGATGATGGTAACTTCCCATACTACATTCATCATGCTTTTCTTTTTATACAGTTCTATTGGCAGAGGGGTGTGTGTGTGTGTGTGTGTGTGTGTATAACTTCTTGATTTTTTCTCTTTTGCTGGTGTAGTATGGAAGAGTGGGCTGAGTCCCACTGCCCGGCTAGCTTATACCCAAAATAATTACACAGAACTTGTATTAATTAAATTACTGCCTGGCCCATTATATCAAGCCTCTTCTTGGCCAACTCTCACATCCTGATCTAACCCATTTCCGTTAATCTGTGTATCACCACGAGGTTGTGGCTTACCGGGAAAGACTCAGCATCTGTGACCTGGCAACTTCATGGCGACTCTCCCTGTCTGCCTTCCTCCTCCTCGCATTCAGTTATGTCTTCCTGCCTATCTAAGTACTTCCCTATCAAAAGGCCAATGCAGTTTCTTTATTTAACCAATGAAAGCAACACAAATACAGAAGGCCCTCCTACACCATTTTGTGGTGTGGAACAATTCTATATTCTGTCAATTATGTTTTAAATAAATGCTGACTGGCCATTAGCCAGGCAGGATGTGTAGGCAGGAAAACCAGACAGGAAGTAGAGATGGAGCAATGAAACAGGAGAATGCTGGGAAGGAGAAAGCCCATTCCTCCCGAGTCCTGTCTCAACCACCTAAGAAGCATTCATCCAGGCAATGAATATTAAGAGCCTCTGATGTACTTGGAATTGTGGTAATTTCTGCTACAGATACTAAGATAGGGATATTTATCAGAAAATAAATATCAGCCTCTGTGGAAGGGCTTTCATAGAGAGATCTATACACTGGCCACCTTGTTATTGTATTTCCATCTTTGTGTCTGTGTTTGTGTATACATATGAATAACACACTACTACCAGGTACAAGTACTACACTTGTACTCTTAAATTCAGCTAAGTTGACTTAGATCAGAAGCATCTGTCACCACTGCTTTGTATGCAGGTTTTGGGATGGAAATCTTGGCTTCATACTTGCTTGGCAAGTACTTTACTATCACCCAAACCCATTTCTAATTAATCACACTAATTTGTTTCTGTATTGCATGTGATATCATGTGCATGCGGAATTCAGAGGACAACTTTCAAGAGTTATTTCTTTCCTTTTACAGGACTGTGGAGATTGAATTCAACTTGACAGGATTGTTGGCAAAGTCCTTTACCCATGAGCCATTTCGTCACCCCAAGTTAGGATTCTTCTGAAAACACTTTGCTATAGTGAAGCATCTGGACATACTGAGACACTCTGGCCCATCAGAAAACAAGGAGTAACTTCTCTTGAAGACTTAACTCTACTCTTAGTATTAGTCCTTACTTGAGTAGCCACTTTCCGTGTTAATAACTTTGTTACAGGTATGTTCACTCAGGAGTTTAATTTTTCTTCTGTGTGGGGAAAAAGACCAGCACACATTTTAATGCTTATTTGGTACAGAGGGTAGAAACAGGTGGGAATGGCTTCCAGTGGAGAGATGTAAGCTGACAAGCCTGGAAAGATTGTCCAAAGGTGACAGTACCTGGCAGGCCATTTCAAGTTTCCATCAACTATCAGCAAAACTCTTCTTTCCCCTGTGAAGTGTCAGACAGTGCTTTGGGAGGTTCCTGCATGTGTATTAACTTTGGCAGGGATGGGGAGAGAGAACCAGCATTGCTCGGCTGGCAAATCTGCTTCTATATCTCCCAAAAACCATCACAATGTCAACTCAAGTACCTCCAGGGTAGAAGCAATAGCTGGAGATCTACTACCTCCATGGGAAGGAGAACTTACTATTCCCTTTAAATAATCTGAGAGGCCCCAGGCCCTGGGCATGGCTTGCTTTGGTGTGTTCACAGCTGAGTGTTAGTGCCAGCTTAATGAATCATGCACCTTGAATCTCCCCCAGCAGAGAAAGAAATGACTGGCACAAACAGCTGTTCCTCCATACAAGGTTGAAACATCCTTATTTTTTCTACTGGGGATGACCATTTTTAGACAAAATAAGACACAGTTGTGATCTGAATAATATCAACTTTTTGAAAGGGAGTAAGGCCCTGAGATAATGTTTTGCTTTCTTTCACTGCTAAGCTACTTACTCTCATCCACTCAGCTGTTTGTTGACTCTCAGTATCCTGGGTCTGAGCATCTTCAGAGCCCCCCTCTGTTTATGATTCCCTAAAGATCAGGCTGTATTCGAGTTTCACACCACTAAGCTGTGAAGATTTAAAAATAAAACATCCTAGTTTGCTAAAGGTGTTAAAATACCACTGAACAATATTGTGGTAACACAGGAGGGATGTTTTATTGTACTAATGGGTGTGTTAGTTAGGTTTCTATTGCTGTGGCAAACACCATGACTAAGGCAGCTTACACAAGAAAGAGTTTAGTAGGTCTTCCAGTTCCTAAGAAGTAGTATATGAGGGCAGAGAGAAAAAAGACAAGAATAGCAGATAAGATCGCTCATCTTAATCCTCAAGCAGCAGATAGAGAGCACACTGGGGATGGGTGCAGTACTTTGAAATCTCACAGACTGCCTCCAGTGGCCACACCCCTTCCAATGAGATCACACCTATCAATCCTTCCTAAACAATTCCAATAATGAGGACCATGTATTCCCAACATAAGAGCCTATGAGTAATATTTTCATTCGAACTACCAAATAGTAAAACAAGATTTTAGAATCAGTGCTTAGGTGTGGATTTCTGCATCTGCTTCCATCACTTCCTGCGATCAAGGTTCTATGATGACAGTTAAGATAGTCATCAATTCTTCACAGACCTTGAAAGAATAATACTCAATTTCTTATGGATAGCCAGAACAATCCTGTATAATAAAGGAACTTCTGGAGGCATCACCATCCCTGACTTCAAGTTCTACTCTAGAGCTATAGTAACGAATACAGCTTCGTATTGGCACAAAAACAGACAGGTGGACCAATTCAACCAAATTGAAGACCCTGATATTAATCCGCACACCTATGAACATCTGATTTTTGACAAAGAAGCTAAAATTATACAATGGAAAAAAGAAAGCACCTTCAACAAATGGTGCTGGCATAACTGGATATCAACATGTAAAAGAATGAAAATAGATCCATTCTATCCCCATGCACAAAACTCAAGTCCAAGGGGATCAAAGATCTCAACATTAATTCAGCCACAGTGAACCTCATAGAAGAGAAAGTGGGAAGTAGCCTTGAATGCACTGACAAAGGAGACCGCTTCCTGAATATAACATCAGTAGCACAGACACTGAGATCAACAATTAATAAATGGGACCTCGTGAAACTGAGAAGCTTCTGCAATGCATAGGACACAGTCAAAAAGACAAAATGGTAGCCTACAGAATGGGAAAATATTATCACCATCCCATATCTGATAGAGGGCTGATTTCCAAAATATACAAAGAACTCAAAAAACTTGACATCAAAATACCAGATAATCCAATTAAAAATGGGGTACAGCTCGAAACAGAGACTTGTCAACAGAGGAATCTCAAATGGCCAAATGACACTTAAGCAATTGCTCAATATCCTTAGCTAGCAGGTAAATGCAAATCCAAAACAATTTTGAGATATCATCCTAAATCTGTCAGAATGGCTAAGATCAAAAACACTGATGACAGCTTATGCTGGAGAGGATGTGGAGTAAGGCAAACACTCCTCCATTGCTGGTGGGAATGCAAACTTATACACTCCCTTTGGAATTAAGTGTGGTGGTTTCTCTAATTCATTTCAACAGGAAGATAAAATGAATGTAATAGTATTAGATAGATGTATAATTTATCAGTTAACAGGAATCTGCTGTTATCTTTTGCTATTAAAATAATACTTCTCTGGCATAACCCAAAACAAACAAACAAACAAACAAAACTGCATGTTCCCAACTAAATTATAAATAAAATGCAAGCAGTTAGTCTGTTTTGACCAAAAAATAAATGCTTTACGTTCATAAATTCTGATGTTATCTTGTGGTAATTCTTTCCACTATTTTTAATTTTCTCAGATTATATTAATGTGTGTGCTTTGGTCATTTAGGAATTATGGAAAACTTAGAGATAGAAAAATGAGAGGTGGAGAGGGGAAGCAGGAGAAGATCAGGACAAATGCGGAGAGTCAGGGAGACAGAGAAAAAGATGAGAGTGAGAGATCAAGGGGCAGAAGGCTGGGCATAAAAGGATGGGCCAAGTGGAGGGAAAAGAGGAGAAAGAGACAATCTAGTGGATGGGGGGAAAGAATGAAGAGAGAAGACAGGGTGAAGACAGAAGAGGAGAGGAGAATAGCAAAACGAGTGGCAAAAAAAGAACTGGAAAATGATAGTAATCATGGCTTCACATGCCGATGGATTTGGGTTTTGCTGAGCTTTAGACAGGGAAGATAGATGTAGTTCTGTTATCTATGATTACTGGATGCTCAGCTTTCTTGAGTTTTGAACCGGGAGCTAAACATGTCCTCACTGTGACTCTGCATCCTAGGTATTTGGGTTTGACAATATTCATCTTACCAGTTGTCCTGCTTTACCTACTACTGTTTAGATGAGAGACAGACAGAGACACAGAGAGAGACAGGAGAGAAAGAGAGAGATAGAAACATAGAGCCACAGAGCCATAGACCAACAGAGCCTGAGACATGTACAAAAACACAGACCAACAGAGGCAGAGAGACATAGACCAACTGACAGACAGGCAGTGATGGAGTGTGATTTGAGAGTTGTCATAGGAAATAAAACTTTCCTTCTAAAAGTTGCTTTCGGTCATGGTGTTTTTCACAGCAATGATAAGACAAGTAAAATATCATCTGAGCATAGACATTTATGTGCCCTACATGGGCAGCATTTCAGGCACCTAGATGCCCTTCACCTTATTGTCAGAGACTACATGTGTTTAATGTCTCTTAGTTATACTTACATTTTAAAAGATTTATTTATTTACTATGCCTACAATGTTCTGCCTGCACATATGCATGCATGCCAGGAAGAGGGCACCAGATCTTATTACAGATGGTTGTGAGTCACCATGTGATTGCTGAGAATTGAACTCAGGACCTCTGGAAGAACAGTCAGTGCTCTTAATCTCTGAACCATCTCTTTAGCCCCAGCTATACTTTCTTAACCCCCCCGTGTCCACATGCAGTTGTGTATATGATTGTCCACATGAATTTGCATGTGTGAGCATAGGCAATGGTCAGAAGACAGGAGTCTCACTTTCTCATTGCATAAGATAAGGTTTATTGCTGTTCACTGCTGTGAATTCTCCTTCTGATACTTGGAATTAAGTTATCAATTTATATGCCTCAAGTATTATCAAAAATGTACGACATCAACAGTGTTCTCAAGGATAATTATTTTCGTCAGTCCACAATCCAGGAGCAATGATTGAACACTTGCAAAATAGCAGAGTCTACAGTTGTTACAAAGGTTTTGGAAGCCTTCGAATTGACACTTGATTCAAAAGGCTATCTTTGTTTATTTGAAGCTGCTATTTGTTCTCTCATAAAGAGATGATTTATACTGGTTTTCAGTTTTCCATTATCCATGAACCTTAGTCTAGGTTCTAATGACACAAACTAGTGCCTGGGAATTATGAATTCTACCCTCAGAGAATGGCTCCTTTAATTACAATGACAGACCCTGGAATTGTTCCCAGGTTTTGACTCATAATCAAGGGCGTCTTTGAATGTTATATAGTCATCAGCTAACCACCACAAAGCTATTATAGTCTATTCAAATCACCCAAAGATGATGAACTTGCCACCTAAAGAATAGCAAAAGCAGCTGTGGATGGAGATGCTGGCCAAAATCTAGAGTATGTGGTTCCTGTGACATTACAATAAAGAATAGACTATCATCCAAAATTGAGGTAAATGCTGTTAAGACTTCATGGCACAGGTGCTTTGTGAAATTCAAGTCCTCTTATCTGGTCATAGCAATTGAATATAAAGAATCAGGTGATGGAATCCAAAACCCAATCCATGTACTTAATTCAACACATTTTGCTCTATGTCTACTGTTAGGCTGCACAGATTTAGAGGTACTCAAGTTCCAGTTCTTGACGTGACTATGCTTTAGTGGAGTGTCACTGAATGATGAGACTAATTATCCAGATGGAGTCATGGGGAATTCTGAGCAGAACTAGAACAGGCTATTGCCCCAGGAGTATTCTAGCCATGTTAGAAGAGGGAAGGAGAGGTGCAGGAAGGATATAAATGGAGTGTGAGATAGGATTCAGCCGAAGAGAGATCAAGTCAGTGTGACATGTAAGAGTGCAAAGTTAGAGGAGAGTGACACAGGCAGGCAGTGCCCTGGCATGTGTGGGTGCCATGCCCCGAACACTCAGGGTCCATGAAAGTGCTGTGTCTTCCTTAGCATAAGTACCCTCTTTGGTAAGATGTCATGGCTTGTCGTATATAAATAAACAAAATAAGGCATGGAAAGATGGTTCACTGGGTAAAGCAGTTACCTCACAAGCATGATGATCTGAGGGTTAGTCCACAGAATGCAAATAAAGATGAATATAATAGCACATCTCTAACTCCAGTGTTCCTATGGCCAGATGAGAAGTTGAAACATGACAGTTCCCTGAAACCTGAAAGCCAGCAAGCCTGATGCACACAGCAGAGAACAAGAAACCTCTCCTCGATTTTCCTTAAACTTCCTACTCATTCTGCAGGGGGCTCCTAACCCCGACTAC
>LOJH01016009.1:7415-17749 GCA_001685095.1 Ellobius talpinus | reverse complement strand
CACACACACACACACACACACACACACACACACACACACACACACACGGATTTTCCCAGTCATAAAGACAGAGGTCACATCTAGTCTTTCATCTATAGAACTTGGGTGTGGAAGAAAGATTCAAAAGTAGGAGGAGGATTACTATATATTTGGAAGAAGTGGGCAGTAGGAAGGGCGAGAAAGAGTGACTGGAGGAGGTGGACATGATCGTTCTAAGCATGCACAGCGATGTCATAATGAAACCCCTTGATAGAGGAGTGCAGTGCTAATTAAAAGTGAACGATTGAATTGTGTGCGTGCTAATTATCCTGGTTTTATTTATTCCAACTTGCAGAAACATGGCAGACCATCACACTTTTCCTGGAAGATGCATGCAGCGTCATCTGTGAATTTGAAAGAGAAAGGTAATCATACAATATTCCACCTCTAACCTGGAATACAGGGATGTAGCTGTGCTCAGAAAAGTTTCAGGAGTCATTGGAAACAATGCAGCTACAAAATATCTCCACGTTCCTGATCATTCAACCCTAGCTACAGTGCTAAAAATATGGACTGCGTCTAACTGCTCATCAACTGAAGACTGTGCAATCTACACCATGTAATACAATCTTTCTTTAAAAAGTAGACCTGGTCCCTGCCAGTATCATCAACAGGCCTGGAAGACACCAAGTTAAGGGATGAAAAGTCAAACACCACAACCACACCTATGTGTGGAATTTAAAAACTGACCTTGGACGTGCAGAGTGGAGGTGCTGAAGGGGTTGGGAAAGTTCCACAGGTTCTGGTCCTGGGGACTTCAGATTTTAGGATGGGAAGAATTGAGGAGGAGGCAACAGCGAAAGAGGAGGTAGAGGAGGACAGCAACGGGGATGACAGATACTTGATAATCCCATCTTTTAATAAAGGAAAAACGGGATGGTTGTGTGAAAAGGCCCTGTGAGATTGGGATGTGGACCCTTGTCTCAGGAGAGGCCCTAGCTCAGGATTGATGCCGTTTCCAGGTGCGACCTCTCTTGGCAGGTGTGCTGTGGGAGCTGCAGAGCCCTCGCAGGTGTTTGTGGGGTAGGCACGTTTTGGATCCTGAAAAAATTTTTTTCCTCTAAGGGAATGAGCTTTGGTTTTCCAGAGCACACAAGTCCCTCCCTGGCCACTGGAATCTATGCTGATGTCTTAACTGAGTGAGGGAATGCCTCTCATGGTACCTAAGAATTACCGGCTACCATGTGTTGGGCAGAATCTCCCGTAGAAAACCACGGAGTGGACTTGGGCTCCATGGGCTCATTGTCATGTACACGAGACAGGCACCTGGAGCAGCATGTGCAGGCTTCAGGATGCAGCCACCTTGTCAGCGTGGGAAGCTGGCATCCTTTTCCTGATCACCTTCAGTTCCAGTGCTCTTTCCCTCCAAAGTAAAAAGGAGCGCAAGATGCTTCTGAGTCCTAAATTCTACCTATGCTTGACAGCTTCAGCACTGGCATGGGCAAGGGCTCACCAAATAGTCACCCACCTAACAGTGACAACAGACACAGCCTCGAACGAATGGAGTCCAGGACATAGCACGTGCTGCTGTCTGACTGAACCTGACAGAATGGCAAATGGCATTTCTTCCCGTTTCTCTTTCCAGTCTTTTTGAAGGAGGGATGATTACTGTGTTCTTCCCGTAGGCAAACTGATGCCGAAATGGCAAGTGCCGTATGGCACAGCAGATAAGTCACTTGGGACCCCATCACCCTCCAACATGGTCCTCAACCTTCTGTCTATGTACCTGCTTTCTGAGGAAAGAAAAAGTAAATCTTCCTGAGTTCCTTTTGTCCACTTACATCAATGATGCTTTAAATAACATGTAAGTTTTGCTCAGTAATATAAAATTTCCTGCATTTTACATTAGCACCTATAAGTTCCTGTTAAAATGATGTTTTGCAATTAAAGTTTGCATATATTTTTGATGTACAGTATGGTGTTTTTGTTTGTGTGCACATTGTCAAGCATCTAAGTCAAACGAATTGCATAAGCATCATCTGAGTACTGCGCTTCTGGTACTGGGCGTGTGCACAATCTACTCTTACCAACTCTCTCCTACGCAACATGCTATTAACTGTAAGCTCTCTGATGTATGGTTGCTCCATCGAGCTCATTCCTGATGCCTTTTATGGCTATATGAAATTCAATTCCACACGTGGACACACCCTGTTATAGCCCTCTGACTTTTCTCTGAGGCTCAGATTGGAAAGAATGCCAGAGATGAAAGATACAGAGAAGAAGCGTGAAATGTCTTTAAGGCATGACACCACTGTTGCGAACGTGACCTCCCAGCAGCTGTGGCTGCCTGCATGGGGCCTGGACAAGACTGAACCCATCAACAGCCAGGTTGGCTTCATGGGGCTCTACTACTCTGCTGAACTATTGGCCCATGATGGCTTCTGGGGAGAGACAATCATTATTGCCTTCAGTTGTGTGCCAGATGGTGAGTCAGAAAAGAGGCACAGATCTTCTAACAAATTCTCTGAGAGTGTGGACAAATTTCTACGGGTAAGACTATAAATGAGTCTGGCTCTTATAGAAGTTAGTACGGAGATACCTGAGAGAATGAAGAGTAGATCTACTTGAAGGACTCAAGGCAGCGTCTCAGAGCTCTTTGCACACCAGTGCTCAGTGCAGTGCTGGTCTCAATAGCTTAGCTATGGAACCAGCCTACCTGCCCATCACAGAGGACTAGATAGAGACAATACAGTGTATATGTGTGATGGGATTCTTCCTTATGGAACCAGCCTACCTGCCCATCAACAGAGGACCAAACACAACATAGTGTGTATGTGTGATAGGCTTCTTCGCTATGGAACCAGCCTTCCTGTCCATCAACAGAGGACTAGATAGAGACAATACAGTGTATATGCGTGATGGGATTTTTTTTAGCCATAAAAATAAAGTTATGTTACCTGTAGGAAAATTGGCGCCAACTGCATGGTGATTGTCTTTCTGATGCTAGCTTTCATGACCTACAGTATCAGAAAGATATGAGATTTGTTTTCTTTATTTTTCCTCAATCTTACACAGATCCACGAAATTATGCATCCATATGTTACATAAAAATGTAAGTGAAGTTGCCTTAGGTAACAAAGTGGACTAGGAGAAGAGAGAAAAAAGGTCTGGGATAGGAGTGTTTTAGGGATAGGAGTGTTTTAGTCAAAGGTCTTTAATGTGTATGTACACAGTACCACATACGGTGAAGATTAATAGACTAGTTTTATCTAGTTTTATTCCAAATAATTTATTACAACAGAAAATAATCAACTCACAAAGATGAACAGCAATAAGATGGGACAAATAATACACAAAATATTTGGAAAACAGTAACACAGCAGGAATAGATATTACCTACCAGCAAAAATCCTTCATGTAAAAGAGTTAAATTGTACAGTCAAAAGGTACCGAGTGGGTGAAGGGATACTTAATATGACCCAAAAAAGGAGCTCACTTCACATTTAAAAACAAATGTGAAGGCTGGGCATGATAGGCTGGGAAAAATTCACATGAATGGAAACCAAGCATAAGCAAGACATTTAAGCAAGTCTGGTGGTTAATAGTGGTTGTTAGTGTGACTGCATCCGGAGTCAACCGAAAGCCGCTGGGGACTTCCGAGGTCATGAGGAACCATCTTGAATGGAGGCAGCGCCTCACTGTGGCGATAGAGATTAAAAAAAAATGGAAGGAAACTTGGCTTTTGGCCTCCTTGCTTAGCTGTTGCTGGCAAATCTGCCTGTCCTATTGCTGCATGCCTTAGCTGGGGTTAGAATTCATCTTTTCGTGTGGCTTACCAAGCAGACTGAAGACCAGTAGCTCTCTAGAAATCCTCTAGGCTTTTGGCATTAGATTGGAACTACTGAGGCAGATATTCAGCCTTATGAACTGAGTGACCACTGGACTCTCAGCCTCCTGGTAGGAGACAGCTATTGATGGACCTCCCAGACTATAGCATGTAAGCCAAGCTAATAAACTCACCTTTAATATATATAGATTAATTCTGTCTGCTCTGTTTCTCTAGGAGACCCTGAAAAAATAAGGCAAGAAAATGAAAAATACTGAAATAAAAAATTTTAATATTAATGAAACTACATAAAACACAAAATTGGACAGGTAGCCTATGCTCGTGGACTGGAAGAATTAATATTATTAAAATATGTTATCCAAAAAAATCTACAGATTCACTGTAATTCTCCTAAAAATATCAAGAACAGTTTTCTCAAAACTGAAAAAAAAAGAAATTCATAATAGCAAAATTCACATGCTGCTATCATCAAACACCTGCTGCAGCCCAACTTTAGTGGAGGAATCGAGCTGGACCATCACAAGAACCGATACAAACAGTAGCACAAACTTGCAGGAATCAAGCTGGACCATCACAAGAGCCAAGACAAACAGTAGAACAAACTTGCAGCATGAAAAGGCTCTGAACCTGATCTAAGTACACAGACACATAGACAAAAGGAATAGGACAGACTGCAATCTGAGTGTTTAGGTATAATTTAATTTTTGTTTTTTAATACATATTTTTAATTTTTTTATATGATAGGACTGGATATACTTTGGAGCAGGGGCTGGGCGCATTATGACAAAGCTATAATTTTTTTGGTTGATCCATTAAATTTTTTTATGTTTTCATAGTTTGTCTTTTATTAGAAATAGATTTTTCCATATAATATGTACAGCTTTTAGTTTCTCCTCCTTCTACTCCTCCCAGTTTCTCCCCACCTCTCCTCCCAACCAGATCCACACTCTTTCTGTTTCTCATTAGAAAACAGTCATCTAAGGAAATAGAATATAATAAATATAATTAAAATAATATAATACATATAATTAATACAATAGAATTCATATAATTAATATGATATAATGTATTGTGCTAAAACATAACAAACACATAGAATAGGTCAAAACAAACAAAAGGAAAAGTGCCCAAGAAAAGGCACAAGAAGCACAGATAGGTGCAGAGACTCATTCACTCACTCGGGAATCCCATAGAAACACAAAACTAGAAGCCATCATATATATGCAAAGGACCTGTAGGGTAATCAATCAATTAATCAATAATAAAATAAAATAAAAAATTTAAAATAATGAAAAAAATAAGCAGACGGTGGTAGTGCACACCATTGATTCCAACACTCAGAAAGGAGAGAGAAAGATTTCTGAGTTCGAGGCCAGCCTGGTCTACAGAGTGAGTTCCAGGACAGCTAGGGCTACACAGAGAAACCCTGTCTTGGAAACAAACGAGGACCAAAAGCAAAAGCAAAAAGAAGAAAACAAATTGAAAAATTAAAATAATTTTAAAAAAGATAAAACTGAAAGAAACAGCCCTGGCATGACATCATGAGACAAGGAGCCTCCAAAGATGATGCTGTGGACTTTGTTTTCTGTGGGCATCTTCTGTGGCACATGCAGCCTTTCCTTAAGAGCAGTTTGTTTCCCCAGGGACACTCCCTTGGAGAAAACTAAATTTTCATTTGCAAGTGGCCATCAACTGGAGACAGCTTCTGGTTAGGGGTGGGGCTTGTGTCCACTTCTTCCAACTCTGGGTTCCCATCTGATGCAGAGTTGTGGAGACCCTGTGCTCACTGCCTCAGGCATTCTTAAAGTGTCTCTCAGCCATTTGAGTTTCCTCTATTGTGAATTCTCTGTTTAGATCTGTACCACATTTTCAATTGGGTTATTTGTTTTCTTTATATCAATATTTTGAGTTCTTAATAATCATTAGCCTTCTGTTAGGCATGTAGTTGGTGAAAATCCTTTCCCATTCTGTAGCCTGATGCTTTGTTATATTAATGGTGTCCTTTGCCATAAAGATTTTAAGTTTCATGAGATCTCATTTGTTAATTGTTGATCTTAGAGTCTGTACTAATGTTCTATTCAGAAAGTCTAATCCTGTGCCAATGAGTTCAATATTATTCCCTACTTTCTCTTCTACCAGGTGTAGTGTATCTGACCTTATCTTGAGGTCTTCGGCTCATTTGGATTTAAGTTTTGTGTAGGGTGATAAGTATGGATAAATTTAGATACTTTTAATACAGCTTTCTAGTTTTATCAGTACCATTTGTTGAAAATGCTTTCTTTGCTGTGTTTATTTCCGTCTTCATTATAAAAAATCTGGCGTCCATAGGTGTGTAGATTTATATATGGGTATTCAGTTTAATTCCACTGTTTAACTTGTCTATCTTTGTGCCAATATCCTGTTGCTCTTTTTGTTACTATTGCTCTGTAGTATAATTTGAGATTGGGAAAGATGGTACCTCCAGCAATTCTTTTATTATTATTATTATTTGTAATTAATTTTTTTATTGTTTTTATTGCACTATACATTTTTCTCCACTCCCTTCCTCCCCTCTTCCTTCCTACTCTGTCCTGTTACCCACATGCTTCCAATTTACTCAGGAGGTCTTGTCTTTTTCTCCTTACTATGTAGACCCATGTATGTCTCTCTTAGGGTCCTCATTGTTGTCTAGGTTCTCTGAGATTGTGATTTGTAGGCTGAGTTTTCTTTGCTTCTTATCTAAAAACTACTTATGAGTGGGTACATATTGTATTTATCTTTATGAGTCTGGGCTACCTTACACAATATTTTTTTTCTAGATCCATCCATTTGCCTGCAAATTTCAAGATGACATTTTTTATTGCTGAGTAGTACTCCATTGTGTAAATGTACCACATTTTTCTTATCCATTCCTCAGTTGAGGGGCATCTAGGTCATTTCCAGGTTCTGGCTATTATAAAATAGTGTACAGACATAAACAGAGAACTTTTAACAGATAAATTAAGTGAAAGACATTTTAAAAAAATGCTCATCATCCTTAGCTATCAGAGAAATGTAAATCACAACAACTCTGAGATTCCATCTTATACCTGTTAGAATGGTCAAGATCAAAAACACTGATGACAACTTATGCTGGAGAGGATGTGGGGTAAGGGGAACACTCCACCATTGTTAGTAGGAGTGCAAACTTGTACAGCTGCTTTGGGAATCAGAATGGCTATTTCTAAGAAAATTAGGAAACAATCTACCTCAAGAGCCAGTAATACCACTTTTGGGTATATACCTAAAGGATGCTCAATCATACCACAAGGACATGTGCTCATCTATGTTCACAATACTTCTTTTATTATTAAGGATTATTATTATCAAGAATTGTTTTAGCTATCCGTGCACATATGTGGGTGTGTGTATGCATGTGTGTGTATGCGTGTGTGTGTGGTGTTTCCATTGTCTTTCCAAGATCTGTGAAGAATTGTGTTGAAATTTTAGCGGAGATTGCATTGAATCTGTAGATCGCTGTTGGTAGGATGACTGTTTTGTCATGTTAATCTTCCTGATCCATGAACATGGGAGATCTTTTCATCTTCTGATATTTTCCTCCATTTCTTTCTTCACTGTATTAAAGGTTTTATACAAGTTGCTCACTTGCTTGGTTAGAGTAACCCCAAGATATTTTATATTTTAAGGATATTCTGAGATTTTATTTTTATTTAATGTATATGGTTGATTTGCCTGCATGTATCTGTGTACCCCCTGTGCGCCTGGTCCCTAAAGAGGCCAGAAGAGGGTGTTGGATGCCCTGGAAGTGGAGTTACAGACACTTGTGAATGGCCATGCGGGTGCTGGGTATTGAATCTGGATCCTTTGACAGAACAGTCAGTGCTCTTAACCACTAAGATTTTGGTAGGATAGTCATCTTTACTACACTAATCCTCCAATCCAGGAGTGTGGGAGATCTTCCCATCTTCTGATATCTTCTTCAATTTCTTTCTTCAATGTCTTAAAGTTTTTTTTTTAAATCATACATATCTTTCATTTGTTTGGTCAGAGTCACCCCAAGAAATTTTATATTATTTGAGGGTATTGTGAAGGGTGTATTTTCCCTGACTTCTTTCTAAGTCTGCTTGTCATTTGTGTCTATGAAGGCTGCTGAATTTTGTGAATTAGTATTTTATCCTGGCACTTTGCTGAAAGTGCTGACCGGCAGTAGGCATTCACCAGTGGAAGTTTTAGGGTCCCATAGAAACTATCATCATAATCTGCAAATCAAGATACTTTCACTTCTTCCTTTCCAGTTTGTATTCCCTTGAGCTCCTTCAGTTGTCTCTTTACTCTAGACAAGACTACACTACTCTTCAAATGGCCCTTAGTTTTAGCTGTCTCTCCCTATATTCCTTCCTACTACTCACTCCTCTTTGCTCTCTGTTTGAGTCTCCCATTTCAGACATCTCCATCCATCCATAAATATTTATTCTCTTTTCCTTTTCTAACTAGAAGAATTGCAATACAATTTAGGATTGTTTAGCTATCCTGTTTTTCTTTGTTTGCTTTTGTTACTATTTGAAGCTGACCATTGATCTTTCGAGATCCATGAGGAATTGTGTTGGAATTCTGATGGGGATTTTATTGAATCCATAGATTGCTTTTAGTAAGATGACCATTTTTACCATGCTAATCCTACCAGTCCATGAGCATATGAGATCATCTCATCTTCTGATGTCCTCTTCAACTTCTTCTCCCTCTAGTCCCTTACTCTGTCCCTATTTTCTGTGGTTCTATGGATTGTAGTTTATTATTGACTTAACAGCTAATATCCACATATAAGCATATACATACCATATTTGTGTGTGTGTCTTGAATACTTCCCTCAGGATGAATTTTTCTAGTTCTGTCCATTTGTCTGCAAATTTCATGTCTTTTTTTTTTTTAAAAAAAAAACAGCCAAATGATACTGCATTGTAAAAATGTACCACATTTTCTTTATCTACTTATCTGTTGAGGGACCTTTATGTTGTTTTTAATTTGTGCCTGTTACCAATAGAGCAACAGTGGACATGACTGAGCAAGTGTCTGTGCAGCAGGATGAAGCATCCTTTGGGTATGTGCCAAGAGTGGAATAGCTGGATGTTGAGCTGGATTCCCATCTTTCCGAGGAACTTCCATTTGATATTCATAATAGCTATACAAGTTTGCACTCCCACCAGGAATGTATGAGTGTTCCTCTTACTTCACAGCCTAGCCAGGATGAGCTGTCTCTTGTTTTGCTGATCTTAGCAATTCTGACAGATGTAAGATGAAATCTCAGTGTTCTGATTTGCATTTCCCTGAAGGATGTTGGACATTTCCTTAAGTGTTTCTCAGCATTGGAGTTTCCTCTACTGAAAAGACTCTGTTTAGATAATTTAAAATTGGGTTATTTTCTTGCTGTCCAGATTTTGAGTTCTTTATATATTTTGAATATTAGCCCTGTATCAGATGTAGTTGTTAAAAATGCTTTTTCCATTCTGTCAGCTTTTTTTTTGTCTCAATGGCAGTGTCCTTTTCCATGCAGCAGCTTCTCAGTTCCATGTATTAATTGTTGATCTTAGTGTCTGCACTAATGGTGTCCAGAAAGTTTTTTTCCCTGCACAAATGAGTTCAAGGCTATTTGTCACCCTCTCTTCTATCAGGTTCATTGTATCTGATCTATGCTGACGTTTTAATTAATTTGGAGTTAAATTTTGCTGACTTTTGTTTAAGGTGATAAATATGGGTCTATTTGGATTCTTTTACATTCAGTTGGACTAGCACTATTTGTTGAAGATTCTGTATTTACAGTGTGCATTTCTGGCTTCTTTGTAAAATAATCAGGTGTCCATAGGTGTATGAATTCATGTCTGGGTCCTTAACTCGATTCCACTGATCAATGTGTCTGTTTTTGTGCTGATACCGTGACGTTTTCATTATTACAGCTTTGTAATAATGAAATAATAATGTAATAATGAAATAATCTGAGGTTTGGGATGGTGACACCTCCAGCAGTTTTCTTATTACTCAGGATTGTTTTTAGCTATCCTGGGTGTTTTGTGTTTCTTTATGAAGTCAAACATTGTCCTTTCAAGGTCTGTGAAGAACTGTGTTGGAATTCTGATGGGGATTGTATTGCATCTATAGATTGCTTTTGATAAGATGGCCATTTTTCCTATGCTAATCTTACTAATCCATGAGCATGGGAGATCTTTCCGTCTTTTGATATCTTCTTCAATTTTGTTTTTCAAAGACTTGAAGTTTTTAATCACACAAGTTTTTCTCTTGCTTGGTTAAAGTTATCTCACGATATTTTATAATATTTGAGGCTATTGTCAAAGGTGCTGTTTCCCTGATTTCTTTCTCAGACAATTTGTCATTTGTATATAGGAGGACTACTGATTTTTGTGAGTTGATTTTGCTTTTTCAGATATTTTGCTGAACCTGTTTATCAGGTGTAGGGGGTCCCCCCCACCTTTGGTCTTTTGAGACAGGGTTTCTCTGTGTAACAGCTCTAGCTGTC
>LOJH01016008.1:4612-23098 GCA_001685095.1 Ellobius talpinus | reverse complement strand
CCACCCACAAACCCATGTGTGCACGTACCCACATGAGCCTGCGCACACACATACAACCCACCCACAAACCCATGTGTGCACATACCCACATGAGCCTACGCACACACATACAACCCACCCACAAACCCATGTGTGCACGTACCCACATGAGCCTACGCATACACATACAACCCACCCACAAACCCATGTGTGCACGTACCCACATGAGCCTACGCATACACATACCACCTCCACATATACACAAAAGTACATACTCACATGAGCCAAAACATGCATATCCCAGATACACACACACACACACAATAATAATATTAAGGACTCAGGGGCACAATGCGAGCATGACTGGGGCTGCACACACCTAATTCCACCCTATGTGAACACTCTGATGTTATAATAATAATAAAATAATAATAATAACAAAAACAGCAACATCAGTCTTTCTGCCATATTTGACTACTATTCATGCATGTCTGGAAAAAATCCATCAATAGAAATTGTTTTAGGGTTAGCATCATGAAAAGTGGGATTCATTAATTATGAAATAGCATGTATGTTTTTGGCTTATAATATGAACCAATAATAAAGAGAGCAGAAGTTAGTATAAACAACTAGCTAGAACATGGACCTTTTGGCTTCAGTATCATAAGCCCCGGTGCGAATTCAAAGAACGTTGGCTACTAGGGAGAAAAATATACAGAATTCCTACCTGGGTTCTCTCTGGAGAGTTCTCATGGAGTCATGCCTGACTCCAGAAGAGAAGGGCTTAGTGGTAGCCAGCTCAGAGTGTCTGATTCACCCTTAAAAGTTACGCTTGTTTCTATTAAAGAAGATGGGAAACCTACAGGCTCTGGGACACTAAATGATTCCTGTACTTCTACACGTCAAGCCAGCTCCCAAGATCCTGTGGACCTCACCAGAAAGGACCATGTGCAGATGAGGGTCCTCACATCTCCCATTAATTTTTATTAGAAAATGAACTGAAACCTTTCCCAGCCAAAAGACTACAGAAGAAAAATGAGTAGGGTTCTTATTTAAAGCTACTTTTAAATGTAATATCCCATTGTGTAGTTTCATGACATTTGAAATATTAGACAAAACACAAAAATAGATATTGTGTGCCAAGTCTTTATGCTCAGTTCAGTTTTTATCATTTAAATCTTGGTCATTTGTGGGCACTAAAAATTCTGTTTTAGTTGGCTGTGCCCGTTAGGGTCCCGAATGAAAAGAAATATAGGTTTTGAATTGGGAGAATTGAAAATGGTTAGTTTTCAAAGGCCTATGTACAGGTACACAATCAGGATGCACAAGAACCACAATGATGCTTCAGGAGCCAGAGGCTAAAGTAGCTTTACTGCCCTGACCCAAAGGGAAGAGGGATGGCACATGGGAGAAGGCCACCTTACAAGGTGCAAAGACCGTCCCCGAAACAGAGATGGCTACAGGGCTTCTAGGGAAAGACCTAGGGAACAAACACCCTGATCTCAATCCCCCTTTACCTTTCTGCCTCCTGACAAATTCCCCTTCTACTAAAGCTAAGCCGGAGGGAGAAGGGAGGCGCCGCAGAAAGAAAGACTGGACTCCCAGAGCCCAGAAGACAACAGGCATGGTTGAGTACAGCTCCTGAGGGTCCAACAGAAGTTATCCACACAGGCAGAGATTCATGTGTCTGCCTGGTGCCTGTGGAGGCCAAGAGGGCATCAGATAACCTGCAGCTGGAACGACAAGCAGTTGGGAGCTTCCGTGGGAATGCTGGGAACTGAATGAAGGTCCTATGAAAGTGCAGCTCTTAAATGCTGGACCATCGCTTCGGCTCCCTGCAATACATTCCTAGTGCATCAGAGTGTTCACGGAGGGTGGAAGCAGATGCAAGCAGCCCCAGTCCTATTTGCATTGTGCCCCTGAGTCCTTAAAGGCACCTGAATGTTGTCTGCGCAAGGCAAGAGCTTGCTAGTAAGAGCCACTCATTTCTCATCCCATCGAGCTACATCCATATTCACGACAATTCTGACAAGAGCTTCTGAGCTCTCTGCAAAAAGAAAATCTGGATCATCTGTGGGAAAAATTGAGCCATCAAAGCTGTCTAATGAGAGCAATGTCACGATCACGGTTTCCTTTAGAAATAAGTCTTTGGTGGCACGGTGGAGTGGAGATTAGATGATGAAGCAAAGAAGGAAAGCTGGGAGACCATTTAGAAAGCCATTGCAATAAGCCAGGAGAGAGAAAGTCAGTAGTATCACTTTGTGGCTTACACTGTTTTAAATCCCTGGTGCCTAATACTTTGTGTACCGTAGGAGTGATATGAACTTTACTCCCCCAATTTTGAAGTTTCCACACTGTCCCATTGATTTCTCTTGATTTCCTGATGCCATAACCATCATTCATCAAGCACTATCGAGTCTGACTTTTAATAACTTAAGAATGCTTCCTCCTTTCCCCGACAAAGAATTGGGAAAGGTAACACTGATCCTGCAGACCAGCATTTCCAAACTACGAAGGATGTTCTTGGAGGAGTCTGTGAAAAGGGAAGGTTTCTAGTCAAATCCCTCTCTGAAGCACTGGGATAGGCAAATCTTATAGACTTAGATAAGAAGCTTGTTTCCCCACGATTTCAAGAATTCTCTTTCACCTTGCAAGTTCTTAGGGAGGGAGGGCCACATTCAGCAACAGATCCTGTTTTGTAGAAAATGTGTTGACAATGGTCCACCTCAAAACACAGTGTGCAAAATGTTAACGTGGGCAACCTCAGGTTCTCCTTGCATTAAAACTTAATTCTTAAAACATAAATGAAAACTTCATTCTTCCATGGATATTTTTATATTTATTGCCCCAGATAAGGGATCACATAGCACAAAAGAGATTTCATCACAGGTTTCTAACATCAGGAAAGTAATATTCCTGGGCACTCGATTTGAAAAACTATGATAAGAACAAAACTTAGCACACACCATCTTGACAAGAGCAAGAGTTGGCAGTGTAGATCAAACAGAATTCTAACAAGAAGGAACTTGAACAAGGGCCTGATCGAGATGTGATGGGAAGAAAAGGAACTGAAGACCCAGATACCTTAGTAAGGACTCACCAACCAAGAGAACCCATGCCTCCCAGGAAGAAAGAGGCCTCGGAAAACAGTACAACCTTACAAGGAAAACTGTGGGAATGTAATTTCATGATTACCAGCATTTCTCAGTATTAGTACTCTTAACCTCTGGTCTGGACAGTTGTTGTTATGGGCTGCCATGTGTGTGGTGGTATGTTCACCAGTATTCTTGCCTCCGCCTATCAAGTGTCTATAACAGATCCTGCACCCCACCCCAAGCTGTGACAACTAGAAATACTTCTCATCATTGACAAACTGTCTCCTGAAGGCAAAATCCTGTTGAAAACAACTAGTCTAGGTAGCCCTAGACAGCCTTAGAGAGATTCTTCCTTCATGGTATAGATGTAAGAAGCTGAATGAAACCAGAGTGAGCCAGACGGATGATGTCAGAGAGGCTGAAAAGAAACAAAACAAAGCCTCAGTGGTAACTGTTATCCCAAGGATAAACAGTGCTCTGCAAAAGGTACCTTGGCACTGCAGATGTACTAGTTAAAGATCAAGATCCTAACTGGGGGTGCTGCGAAGCCAAGCTACCTGGGTTCAAATCCTGGACATCACCCAGCTTTCTGGTTCTCAGTTTCTCCATATTTCTAAGATGGAGATAAGACTGGAATACAACATATAGGATTATGGTGGTAACTAAATGAGCAGCAGAAAGTCATAGAATATAGATAGCTATTTCTATGGAACAACTTTGTGCTCAAAAATTTAACTTCAGTGCGTATGGTTCCCCTGTCTCTGTCCCTCAGTGTGCCTTCACACTGCCACTGGCGGGCGCTGTTTCAAGTCAAATCTGATCAGACAGGGGTACTCTATCATCCAGAGCCACAATCCCACAGAGCCTCCTCAAGAGCACAAGGGCATGAGGGGAGAACCCAGCCTGGGAGTCCACAGCATGTTTCTCTGCTGTCATTTATTTCAGACGTTGGGGTTCCGTGTAGATTTTTATTTGGAAATATATTTATGCTCCTAAAAAAAACCTTTAAAGTCATTGGACCAAAGAGACTCCACCAGGTGGCAGTCAAGGCTACCCATGTGTATAGCCTTTGCCCATCCTTCCAGCTGTTCTCATGGACCTCGGGATGCATTTACAGTCCCTGCCCAGCAACAAGAACTGGTACTGGAGGGCTGGCAACATCACAGTTTGACTTGCAATTTCACCTTGGAAGGCTCTTTTCTGTTGTCTGTGGATGTGGCATCCTTAAAATGACCCTTTGCTGGGAAATTTGCTCTGGTTTTAATTTTTTAAGAGCAAACAGATGGAGTGGAATTTTTTCTAGACTTTGGTGTTACAGGTCCTGAATTGTGCGCTTTGGAATTCTGTACAAACATTAGGGACCCACAGTCTTCTAAGGTGTTTCATTCTCTGCCTGCACCCTGCCCCCCCACAAACTCATCTCAAAACACTGGGGTGCACCAAAGGATTTTAGACGGGAACATGTCTGTATGGGTTCTTTGGTATCTTCTCATTTACACCTCCCCAAAGGTCCCCATACATATACTTCCTTCCAAGCTCCCTAGAAAACAACAGCCAGTCTCTCTTCTAGTGTGGACAACATATGGTGCTTCTTCTCAGTGATACAACTATCCCCTGAAGCAGAAGGAGCTTGGGAGGCCTGGCTACTCACTGGGTAAGGACAAAGACAAAAACACAGCATTGACACAAAAATGAATGAATGGATGGATGGATGAATGGATGAATGAATGAATGAATGAATGCAAGTACCTTTTTCACCTGCCTGGGCATCTCTCTGAACTACAACATCTTCATACTTGTATTGAATAAATCTGTGTTTTGGTCAGAAAGCACCAGTATCAAAAAAGTGTAACTAAGAAATGCATCTATGTTGAAGCAATACTTCACAAATTAAAAACTGCCTGAGCTTTATTCATTGTATAGCTAGATGTTCGATTGATTGTTTGATAACCCTGCATAGGTAACTATTAGTAAGGGCTATCTTGCTCATCAACTGTGTTTTTGAGCTATGAATGTATTCACTCAGTGGCAGGAAATACTGATACACCCTCAAGAGGGTCACCGTCCATGGTCTTCACTGTGCATATGTCTCTCCCCTTCCAGCTCAGTGCCACAGCCCATCCGAACACCTCCTCCCGGGTCCCACTTGGCAGTCAGAGTCAAGAATGCTGCTGATTCTCCATCTGTCAAACTCAATTCACCTTCCACATCAAGGGAGGGGCCTGGAGAGTGGACTAAGAAAAGAACAAAGAGAGCAGGCTGGCTTCACCCTGGACAAGATCCACTTGAAAGGGACCGGGAGTCCTGAAGACATGGAAAATTCCCTAGCAGGACTTGCTTCCAGGCTTTGTTGGAGTCTTTCTGGAGCCTGACAGCCAGGAAGATAACACCCCTACCCAGTGAGCAGCTTTCGCAGTGTTTTCTCGGCTACAAGAATTCCTCTTAACCTCCCACAAGAGGAGAGAGTAACCAGGAGGGAGCCACGTCGAAATTCTGCACAGTGAGCTCAAACTCCTTGTTACAGCAGATAGATCCAGAGGAAATGCTTGGTCCTAGCTGATCAATTAAAATGGACGAAACTGCTTGACAATAACCAACTGAAACTGCCTCCTCTTCCACGGGCTACCTGTGTGAGCACAAACGAGGACTTGAACATTTCTTGGCCTGTGCCTTCAACTATAAAAATAATAATTTGGAACATCTGATTTTAAAATTCCTTTCTGTTCTTTCTTTACAGTTTTCTAGCTGAAGATGAGTTCCAGAATCAGTAAGTTCCAAGTTCAAGACCTTGTCCTGGCAGGCATTATATTTTCCTAAGTTAAAATTCATCAAGAACACAAGCACTTGTTTCACGACCTGAAAATGGTGGGGACAGTGTAAGATGCTATCAAATGAGACATGATAAGGGCTTAAAAACACCAGCAGACCCAGTCAAGGGTGCTCTGACCTCTGCTTGCTACTATTGCTGCTGTTTCTGTAGGTTTGGAATCAGAGAGAAAGAAAGCGGAAGGTAAACCACCACAGCTGTTCAACTAGAACAGCTTTAATAAGAAGCAAAATTCTTTAGCGTATTAACAGTTTAAGGAGAAGTACAGAAAATCAGTATGACTCTGGATGAATGTAAAAAAAAAATACAAACCATGTTTGACTATGGCCTAAGAAAAGGAAGCTAGTACCACTGGTCTCAAGTTCCACCACTCTCAGAATGTAAATAAAAGTCTAACACAAAGAACTTTTCTAATACAAATAGCATCAGGTGAAATCATAGCTATCTCATGAGTGATAATGTCTATAGACAAGTAAACTTGAAGAATCATGTTCCAGTTACTTCATTATTCCTTCTTTGTGATCTTGTCTTGGTGACATCCATATCTCCCTGGGACATTCTTTCCTTCTCTCAGGAGTCTTATCACTCACTATACGTAAAGATAATCTCCAATGAAACTGACAACCTCAACACAGAAACTAGCCCAAAACCTCTGAAGGTGGCAATGATTTAAGGTGCTCTTCTGCAAATTATGAGAATGGCCTATGAGAGCGGTATTTCTGGTTTCGAACAAGTAAATGTATTTAGTACATAGCAAGTTTCTTAATTAGGGTTTCTGCTGTTGTGAAGAGACACCATGACCGTGGCAGCTCTTATAAGGAAAACATTTAATTGTGGTGGCTCACTTACAGTTTAAGGTTCAGTTCATAATCATCATGGTGGGGAGCATGGTGGTGTGCAGACAAGCGTAGTGATGAAGTAATAGCTGAGAATCTTACATCTTACAGGCAACAGGAAATAGACCAAGACACGAGGCGATATCCTGAGCAAAGGAAACCTCAAAGTCCACCCCCAGCATGACACACTTCTTCCAACAAGGCCATACCCACTCCAACAAAGCCACACCTCCTAATGCTACTTCCTATGAGCTTATGAGGGCTAATTACATTCAAACTCCCAAAGCATGCAAAAGTGAAAAAATAAATAACAACCAGCAGATTGCATAAGCATTATCAGATACGCTGACAACATCCAGCAGGTGACTGGAGTAGCCCTAATGAATGAAGGCAACATCACCAAATCTGGGGGCTTACAAACACCCAGTAGGGGCTGGGAAGTTGAGGCAGTCAGCTGGAGTTCCTGACTGACAATTCTCTCCGTAGCCCAGTTCCCACGGCTGGGCTTCCATCTCCTGAGACAAACACGCTTGGGTCTGAGATGGGGAGCCAAGCCGGTTTCTAGAGTCAGCTTTTCAATGACCTGAAACGGCACATGACAATTTACCATAAAATGTATATTTCATGCTCAGAAGACTGGATTTGTTCGTCCACTCTATAATATTCTCTATATAGTAAACCCTACAGCAAATTATTGACATAAGACTTATTTAAATAAGCAGCCTGTTCCAGTTCACTTGTCTGGTAAACACAGTGATGTGAAGGAATACACACAAGCAATAGAATAAAAAATACTTATTCAGTGGTGCGCAATGTGGCATAACATAAAACCAGACTCAAGAGATGAAAAACTTCAACCATAAATGGGCTGTGGTGAGTAAGGCTGAGGATTCTCAACCAGAATAAAAATGTTATTTTTACCTGTAAATCTGAGAGCAAGTGTCACTAAAATTGATGGGAACAGGGATCAATGATCAAGCCATCCTCCAAGGACATGACACATTTGCCTCCCACATCAAAGCCCTATGTGAAGAGCATACATCCTTGTTTATTAAGCCTTGTTCTTGAGGGTTCACAACTCATGGTCCCTTGTCTGGGAATGTATGCACAAAACAACATGCATACAGCCATCCCTAGGGGATCCTCGACACCTCCAAAGACGTTCAAGAACTGAATTATCCACTGTCCCTACTTAGGCTGTGACATCAGGCGCTCTCAGATCAAAATGAGTCACTATAGGCTATAGGAATGGGAAACACCCATTCCACTCAGCTATCCCAACAACGTCAAGGGCTGTCAAGCCACAGGCTAGGGGGACTTCTTCAAAGTCAACTTGCTCTTCCGGAAGACAACGAAAGACAATGCCTGGCACATTCTCTTCTAAGATTCCATCTTTTCCTCTGTTGTACTCGTGCAAGGCAGGGAACAACGTGATACCTTTAGAAGACACGGGAAATGAGCTGCCGACTTGTTGACTCTAAAAATAATTGGTAATTAAAGGCATTCTTGTTGTTCAAAATTTGATGTTATTCAGCTACTTTCAAGCTTTTATCTCCAAACCACATCCTTATAAAGCATCTAGAATGACTGTGTTAGGACTGAGGATCAACAGCTATCAGAATGCGGTCACACGGCCTTCTCATCTGAAGCTGCCTCTGAAACAGAACTGCAGAATTTAATTTGAATTGTTTTAGGTGCTCGGATATCTGGCAGGGATGTTCCAGGCTTGCCCAGCTATGTCTGCATATTTTCAAGTGGTAATTTGTCGCTGCTAGGTGGTGACATTCAAAGAGAGTTCTGGAGGAGCTAAATGACAAGGACTCCAGGGTGAGAAAAGCATCCAGCACCCCACCTATCTACACGAGCAGTTCTAAGTGGCATTTGCGGCTGGTGCGAAAACAAAATAGAAACACCCTTTGATTTCATTTTCGGTGTATAATCCAAGAAGCTGTTCTTTGCGGCTCCTCGAGCAGGTTCTCCGTCTACAGACTGACCTCCCAATGAACTCAGATGGTCTCACCTTGTGCCAAAGACACGTTGAAAGGTGAGAGTCTGTAGTAGAGGCATAGGGTTCCTTGATGTCACTGTACTTCTCGAAGTCCATGTCTTTAATAAAACATCTGGAGATTGTAGCCCAATAGGTCTGAGGAGTGAACTCAAATTCTCTTGATCCATGAGCCTACATGAGTTGCTAGCCTGCTACCTGCCTCCGTGAGACAGCAGCCTGACTGCTACCATGGAGCTGTGCTGCTCTGGGCATGGTTTATTCCTTCTCAGATCTTCAACTGAGAAACTCTTCCTTTCCATGAACAGGCAAGAAATAAAGGTTATCACCATCCATCCATATTAAGGGAGTTGAAAGCATGGGAATGAATAAATGCAGTTAAAAACATCCTGAAAAAGGAACTTGGAAGGTGGCTCAGTGGGCAAGACCACTTGCTGTGCAAGCAAGAGGAACTGAGTTCAAATCCCCAACACCCATCTAAAAGCAAGGCATCACTACATATGCCTTCAAACCCATCACTGGGATTTGTAGACAGCTAGATCCAGGAAGACTAGTGGTCAACTAGATAAGCCAAAATACTGCAAGAGAGACTGTCTCTAAATATGAGGGGGGAAAATAGACAGTCAACAACCTCCTCTGGCCTACACATGCATTACACAGGTACACATACCCACATACGAGTGGGTTCATTTTACACACACACACACACACACACACACACGCATGAACAATGGAGTTGTGTGGAGAGAAATGGGCTCAGGGCTGATTTATTATGCTCCATGTCCACTCTGCTATCAGGATGCACAGTCCCCAAGTTACGGATCTACTCAGGACTGAAATTTGGCATCCAGATATGCTGTCTCAAATAATCTAATTTGGTAAGATGAGAAAAATCATATCTCATCAAATAATCAGCCTTTGCCAAAAAGCCCACATAAAGTTTCCAGGCTAGTGAGGCATCTAGCCAAGGCATGAACTTCTAGTACAGGTGCTACAGAGACAATGGGTCTAGAGAGGAAATTATTTTGAAAGGAACGCGACCGCTCGGTATGTGCAGTGCGTTCCTTGCAACCCAAACCTCATACATTTTTATAAGGTGTCTATGTATTGTCATGCTCCAGAGCTGCTGTGTCACCGCCGCTCAGGCAAGGTGTTTGCAAATAAAGGAATCTTGATACGGGCGTGACACGTTAGATGATATTAAGGTACAATCCCACTCCCACTTCCTGTCTCCGCAGTACCGTTTATGTCCTCTACACAAACGGTATAATAAACACATTCCCAGTCACTGGGAGACGGGTTGCTCTTGCTGACAGCATGCCTTGGGAAAAGGAGACCTTGCTTTCCTCCAGCCATCCTAGATGGAGGATGAACATTCAAGAGCACCAGGATAATGGACTTGGTGTGGGCCAAGGAAACTTCTTCGGGACTTCCAGGTGATGGAGAAAAGAGAAGGAAAGAAAAAAAGGTTTCCAACTATTGGCAGCCGTCATTTCTCAGCTGTTCATTTTGTTTTGGCCCAAGATAAAAGCTCCCTAGACAGCGTCCCATTGAGTCTTTGCAGTCCCACTACAGATGTAACACGCTTATTTCATACAGGAAAAATCTCCCGCTTCGGGGTATCTGTACGTCGTCCGGAGCCAGGCAGCAGAAACTTCATCTGGGTAGGTCAGACAACAGAGAACAAACTCTTTCCCATTGCCCTTCCCAGAGTTCCATGCCCAGCACTGGGTCCCTTGTCAGCACCATCCTGTCTTCTTGGAAAATACTGTGAAGGGGGAAAGGGATGCAGAAAGCCTTGGAAAGGTAGACAGGTTCTGAATCACAGAACTTAAGAGCAAAGGAGCTCAGAAACTGCCTGGAGAGAAACAGTGAAGTCACAGAAACAATACAGCCAAGCCTGCCACCAGGGCTCCAGAGGGCACCAGATCCAGTGGGGAAACCAAAGGTGTTGCATAAGGGCATCTTGCTTCTCTACGTGGAGCCTTCTTCAGGCTTCATTCCCTCTGCTGTCTTTCCCTCTCTCCCAGAGACACACTGTATGGGAGAGGTAATTAGGATGTGCCTAGGGTCAGAAAGAGTCAGGAACAACGACCGCTGTACCATTTTGGTTCCTTACATGGAAGATAAAGGGGGTTTCTCTTAGGGGTAAGTGCGAAATGGGTAAGCTTACCAGCCTAGCATTTACTCTTCCGCCAGAGTCTTGTGCAACCATTAACCTGTTCCAGAAACCAACAAGCCTACCTTCAAGAAGCGTTCAGTCTAGGGAGAGGAATAAAAACAAAACAAAAACTCAAGACAAAGCTGATTACAATCTAATACCACAAACAGCCTACCAGAAGCTTGGCGAAGTGGTCTGCACACCTGCAAGGAGGTTCAAGGTCATTTAAGCAAGGTTGCCTGCTCACAGCCTAAGGAAAGTCCCACCAGTCTTGACCCTATGAGCAGAGCAGGAAGCAGCGGTGGAATTCCGGCTAACAAATAACACCCTGGAATCCGTGCTATTGGACTGCCAGATGGGATCATGTGATAGCACATGTGTTAAGTGCAATGTGCCAGAAACTGGGAGGAGGTGTGACTATTCATTCTTGTTTTCAGGAGTCTAGAAATACCGTCCACTTTTTCTCAGACACCCTCTCGCCCCTGCCTGTAACCAATCCTCAAATGATTTTTACCACTAATGTGAAGGGGACAGATTACAGGAATCAATTCAGCTGAGTTTCTACTCAGTGCTGGAACTCCTTTTCTGGCTTCTGGTGTCTGAGCCACACACACTGCTGACTTTCAGCTCAAGGGAACACAGAACTTAAAGGCAGGCAGACCGTTATTGGAAAGCTGGAAGCATTAGAAAGTACTTTCTCATATTGAGTCGAAATCTGTCTCTCTGTTTTGCTGCCTGCTGAATCTGGCCCTGCCTACTGGAGCTTCTCAAAATGAATCTACGTCCGTGTCCACCCTTTCCAAGTTTTCAGGCAACTGCCATGTCTGTTCTAAGCCTTCTTATCTGACACAGATGGGGAGACACATGCCAATCCTCTCCCTGGAGAGGGTCAAAAAGACAGTGGCCATGGGAGTTTGGGAGGTTCGCAAACACTCTATCCTATCCTTCATCATACTGGGCTGTGTGGAAAGGCTTCTGCCCAAACGGAATCCTGACCTCAATGTGCCTGGTCATCATACGGCTTGAAAGGGATGAAGAAGTGGCAGAGCCAGAGAGGCCCTGCGAGTGGCATGACCTTCCCAATTAGGCACAGGCTCCACAGACTATTAAAAACCCATCCTGCAGAGGTGTCCTCAAGTCGCCTGCATAATTACTCCTATGGAGCAGCTCAGATGTTTCCTCTTACATTGTTTTTCTAAATGCTGGAAAATAAGCTTTGCCAGGCGATCAGTAGTGATAAGCCTCAGGACCAGCAAGGTTTGATACTGCTACATCCCGGATGTTTGATTCTCGTCCTCCTCGCCTCGATCATGCTCAGGGTGCACATAGATCTCTGCTAATCCTCTACATGTACCAAATGACCCTTCCGTTACCACTGAGCCCTCCCTCAGCGTGTAGGGAAGGAGGTGACATCGGTGAGAGTTGAGGCAGACAGTGCAGGACTCAATCACCGCATGGCCCTATAACAAGGAAATAGTAAACTATACACCTAGACACCTCCTGCCCCTGAAAACAAAGCGCTAGTTAACAAAACACAACAGGACTGCTGGGTTTCAAATTAATGGTCAGAGTGAGAGCTGAAACGTAATCATTAATGACCAGTGTGCTAATTACACATCAACAGAAACAATTCTAACGTTTGAATCTTAAATGGATGTGCTGAAGTGTGCACCCTGAAGACTTGAGAGAATAGTTACAGTCTCCACAGTCCTTTGGCATTTCAGAAACATGACCTCAATGCTCAGCTGTCCCTAAAGATTTGATTCCCCTTTGCCAATGCCAGCCCAGAGCATGGCCTGTTGTTCCTTCTCTGTTGCAATGCAAGACAAAGACAACAGATCTGAGAGCCTGCTGAACGCTGACCGAGTTAAACCTTGCTTATGTAAGTCCCACAAGGCAAGGGAATCACCGAGGATCTGAAGGGCTTACGGGGGTCTCTGCTAAGACAGCAGGAGCTTGAATGTGCACCATCACATTTGGACCCTGGGTGGTTATCTTGGTAGCTTCTTGGTAGTTTTGGGGACAGATGATGGGAAGAAGCCAAAGAGAAAGGAGACTGGAATTTCCTTCCCTAAAAACCACAAAGCCAGAACAAAATGCAGAGAAGGGGAAAGCCTAGAGACATGGTGAGGAAGGCACACTGTAACCAATAGTCCTCCCAGTGGTCTCCATGCCTGCCCAGTGGTCACTGAAACCCCTGTGGTCACCAAAGACAAACCTGCATACAGTACTGACAGCAATCCTCATCCAGGGATGGTTAACTGACCCCCAGATGTCTCACACCACCTCCATTTGGTTTTAGTAGGGGCTTTTGATTTTTCCTTTCTTCTTGAATTTTTTTTTGGAGAGACAGACAATGTACATCTTCCTCATGAGTGTGTGTCACTGCATATATAGGTGTCAGTGCAGGGTCTGCACATGTATGAAAGAACATGTCTATGGCAGCTAGAGGTAGACACTGGGCTTATCCCTCCACTATTCTTCATCCTTACTGTTTGGGACAAGGTCTCACACTGAACGGGGATCTCAGCAGTTCAGCTAGGCTGTCCGTCAAGTCTCAGCAAGCCCCAGAGACCTTCCTGCCGTAGAGCATGCATTACTGTTTCCAGTTCCTCCATGTTGGCTCTGGAGGCCTCAACTCCAGTTCTCAGGCTTGCATGGCAAGCACATTACTGACTGAACCATCTCCTCAGCCCTATCCCTTAGATTTTGTAGGATTAGATTGGGCCCTGGAATCACAACACCCAATATGTCAGTCATGCTTATGGAAATACCGGGGCAAAGCGCACAGCCAGCAGTATACGCAGCTTTAGGAACAGGCAGTGAACTGAAACCCATAAAGGCCAGTGAGAAGTCAACGATGGAGCAAAGACTGCTTGCCAGAGTTCACATGGGAAAGGCCCTACACGGCTGGCTCTTGGCTCTTGAGGCAAAGTGACGACAGTGTGGTCTGACAGAGCTGAGCTTCTCCTGGACTTTCACTTGGAAGCATAAATAATTCCAACAAGCCCTCCTAGCTGAGAACCAGTGCTAAACTCCAAGGGTGGCCTGGTCGCTTCTCCAACCTGGTGAGGCTAAGCCTCTGTTATGGCTTGGATCTTAAATGTGTTCAGCACTTAGTCCTCGACCAGTTTCAATGTGAAGAAGTAGTAAGAACTCCACGGTGTGGGGTCTGATCAGAAAATGCAATGGTTGCAGGGGTGATGTTAGAAGGAGGGATTTTACATTGACCTCTTCTCTGCTTCACAGATACCATGGGGTGCACAACTGTGTTCCCCACACTCTCCAAACCATGCTGTGGGCCCTCACCACGATCACCAAAGCAATAGTACTAACCCACCAAGACACTATACTTCTGAAACAATAGAAAATAATAATCAACTTTCTTCCTTTAAGTTTTATCTCAAATGTCTTTCAGTCATGGGAAACGGGTTGGTGTAGCCTTTAAAAGTGAATAAATATGAAAAGCCAAGCATGGGGGCACACGCCTTTACTCCCCTCACTCAGAGGCAGAGACAGGCTGATCTCTGGGAATTCAAGGCCAGCTGGTCTGCAGAGTGAGTTTCACTCACTCTGGGCTATGTACAGAAACCCCTCCTTAGTATCCCCCCAAAAGATTCAACCCTTTTGAAAGTGAAATTGAATATTAAGAGCCCATTAAAGGGACACAAGGTATATGAATTTAAGGTCTGAAAACCCTTCATGTAGTTCATCAATTACAGCTTTCTCTGGTTGCTATTTTGCTTTCTAAATTATAACCACAAATAAAATCCAGCTATTAATATAAATGCTGCTATACCCCCGGAGGACTTGGCGGCCATCCATCTACAGTCAGGTTCCCTGGAAGAAGGCCCCACTAAGTAGATGTGCCCTCGCTCTAGATACACAGATTCTCGTGTGGTCCTTAGCAACATAAGCTCCTATTCCTGACTCCAGCCACTTCCCAGTGTCCTGTGTGTTCATCTAGGGACTGAGTGAGGGACACATGGCCATGCAGAAGTTCCTTAGCCCAGCTGATCTTCCCTAAAGTTCTAGAACCCACCTGTGTTAGTAAAAAAGGAATCTACAGGGGGCTCCACATGACTACACTATTTTTTTTTTCAAAAGTCCCTGCAGTGCTTACAATCCCACCTCCCTTTAGGCTCCCACTTCACTGCTGTTCTAAGGGAAACAAGGAAAAGCAGATGAGAAAATACAAAACACATTATTGATGAGCAATGGATGTGGGGAAATGGGAGGGGGTGAGTGGGAGGAAGAGACGGGAGGCTGCACAGTATGAGAGGAGAATAAAAGGGGGGGAGTAAAAGAAAAATTTAGATGTAAAAAATACAGCATTGCGAAACACCACATGCATTTCAAACTGAAGCTCAAGACCTCAGGGCTGTAAAAGCCCCTTTGGTGGAGAAGTCAGAGTACCTCCACGGCACCTGGCGTTAGGGACAAGCTGCAAGACGGGCGCTTACAGCTACCTTCACGGATGCCATAGGTGCCAAGAGCTTTGCCAATCACATGATGCTGCACCATCTAAAAATAATTCCACGGAAGCACTTTCTGTTGTTTCTTAGACTTGGAAAACTAAAGCCATAAGAACGTTAAGTGATACTGAGCCAATATTACACAGCTGATAAACAAAGGTGCCAGGAGCGACAGTCACAGTCCGGTCCAGGACATAAACTCCATCTTTGGGCTAGGCTATTTCCCATCTTCAAAGCGTAACACAAATCAGGGCTGGGTGCCTTTCCAGGACTCGGTCATGTGACATCAACTGACTCGAATAAAAGTATTTACTGTAAATAAAATAGAAATGTCTCATATACGGATATATGCATGTATGTATTTTTATGCATGATTTGTGTCATTATTCTAAACATTAGACTTCCATAGCATATAAGGTAGTTCCTCCCCCTCAAAGCCTGTGAGGGACAATTTCCCCACTCGCAAACCATCACACTGAGACACATATACACACACACTGACAATAAGACGTTTAGGATCTAATGTTTATACCAGTAAGCATTATCTGCCATTACCTGCCCTCCTCAATGTCCCTAGGCTCTACTTTTAAATATTCTAATTTTTCAGTGTCTCATTTTTCTATTTATCAAAGAGAATTTTGTACGAAGGTTACTTTTAACCCTAAAGACACCATGACTTAATGGTCATTGGACTAACTGGTCATTTCCATACCCTTTTCTGATGTGCCTGAAAGGAATTAGAATCTGAGCCCCGTTTGGAAATCAAGTGTCCAAGCTTTGAGGGTACAAACACCTTACTTAAAAGGCTAAGCATGAGCCCTCTTAGCAAATACACATCAAACATCACAGCTCACTGTAGAATTTTGCACTAGTTAACTAAGTAAAGACTTAGAAGAGTGTGCTCATCACTTCTCACAACAGTCTTCAGTGAAGCCCAATGTACTTTTTAAATTAGCCATCTTATCTCCTTAATTGTGTTAATTAAAATCCTATATATCACAATATGGAAATAAATACTGGATTGTTAGTGTAAACTTAGCTGAAAACATTTGTCCTGACTCAAAAGTAACCAGAATGGAACTCTGTATTCCAACCGACAAAGGGGTCACATAGCACCCCAGATAATCATATTCATACAACATCCCTGATAATCATATTCACACAGTACCCCAGATAATCATGGTCACACAGCACCCCAGATAATCATATTCACACAGCACCCCAGATAATCATACTCACACAACATCCCTGATAATCATATTCACACAGTACCCCAGATAATCATGGTCACACAGCACCCCAGATAATCATATTCACACAGCACCCCAGATAATCATACTCACACAACATCCCTGATAATCATATTCACACAGTACCCCAGATAATCATGGTCACACAACATCCCTGATAATCATGGCCACACAGCATCCCTGATAATCACATTCTGCTACCCCTGCCAGGCCCACTAAAGTTACAAAATACTTTTTTATTTATTTTCAGATGTATGAAGAAAAGAAAGTGGAATATTAGTCCCCAGGAACTATTGGTTCTGTCCATTTATCTAAGCTTTTTTTGCTGATATAATGATAACATAATAGCATAATGGCTATTCAGAATCCCAGCCAAAAAGGGGGGAGAAGTTGATTGGCTTTAGCCTGCACAGGACAGAATATCTCTGTGTGTGCTTTTTTATTTTTAAATTCCATTTCCTATTATAAACTCAGAAATGTAAATGCTTTGCACATTCATATTTATTACCAAAATAAAATGCTCTCTCAGGCCCATGAATTTCAATCCTTTTTATTTGTTGATGATAGAACTGTCTTTATTAAACAGCTAAGTCATTTTTCATAAAGAAGGTAAAAAATTCTAGCCATCTTCTGTATCAGTTTATAAGTATTTTAATCTATCTCTTCTATTTACGAGATCATAGAGTTGATGTGGCACCAAATGAATCAAATACCAAAGGGTGGCTGAATTTTATTAGTATATATGCCTTTCCTATTTTGTTCACTGCCTTCTGAGAACTATGCTCGTAAATTTCTTTTCAAACTGATCATACTGGGCTAAATCTCTTGAAGCTGAACGAGGGATGAGGGCAGTGTTGACTAGGCTAACCCTTAGGTCAGGGCCTTCAAGCTGCCCTTCTGTGACTGGCCAGGTGAACAGTCGCTGCCCTTCCCAGAACGTAGTTACCCCTGGCACTACAGTCACAACTAGCAGACAGCATCTCACCCATGGTCCACTGTGAGCAACTCAACTCACATCCTAAAGAAATCAAGGATCGGAGAACTGAAGTAACCTCTCCACACTCTCTCCAAGCTCATGAGCTAAAAGCCAGAGTTTACCTCATAGAAAAATACTACAAATTCTCAGCCGCCATATTCCACTCACTTACCTGCCGGAAGGTGCAGGTTTCCACTCTGGCTGGAGACTAGAATCAATCTGGGAGATTTTTTTAAATACCGATAAGCATTCTTATTGTTTAAATAAGAAGTGATGTTTAGTGTGAGCCTCAGGATCACAAAACCTGAATTAAAGATTCAGGGAACAGTTGCTTTCTTAAGAAATACAGATATGTCAGGTCTAGTAATGCCAGCTATGTGGGAGGATAAGGTAGGAGGATTCCAAGTTCAAGGCCAGCCTATGCAACTTAGTGAGACCCTGTCTCTAAATAAATAAAAAAAAGTAAAAAGAGGGGGCTGACAAAATGGCTTGGTGGGTAAAATATACCTGCTGCCAAACCAGGAACCCAGAATTCATTTCCTGCACCCACGTGGTAGAAAGGAAGGGAGAAAGAAGGTAGAAAAGAAACCATTTCCTCTAACGTCTACATGGCCACCCACATGCACACGTGTGAGCAGTCTATGCACATGCACACAATAACTTAATTAAATGCCACAAAGATAATAATACAATTTTAAAAAATAAAAGGGGCTGGAGAGGTAGCTCAGTAGTAGAGCTCTTGCTTAGCATAAGTGAGGATCTAGATTCAGATCCCCAACACTGAAAAAAAATTTTCTTAAAAGAAAGCAGCCTGTCAGTGGGTACTTAGGAGGCCAAGGCAGGCAGATCTCTGTGAGTTCAAGGCCAGCCTGGTCTACAGAG
>LOJH01016007.1:21979-36738 GCA_001685095.1 Ellobius talpinus | reverse complement strand
CCACCCCCCACCCCCACACACATATGCTTTTGACCAGTCTTGCTCAGGGCTCCTGAGAACCCCTCCTTTCATCTTACACTTATCACTTAGGCACCTTGGAGACAGGTGGGTTAAAAGGTTAGGGACATGGTTGCTCACAGGGCAGGAACAATCTTAGGAAGCAAGAAAGGGCTGTAAAGGAAGAGGTGTGTTGCTGGCCTGGATCGGCAATTGTCTTGCTGTGCTGTGGCCTCTAATTCCTTGTCTCCGAGAATGAGAATGTTGGCATTTGTGTTCTGTTAAGAAGACACTAACTGCTGCAGCATATGACACCAAACCTCCATGCCTAAGCACTTTGGTCTCCCTGCTTGCTCTCCTGTTTGGCCTCTGCCTCTGCTTTTTGTGGTGCTTGGGATGGTGACCCCGGTGTGCATATGGCTGCTCTTCTGGACTGTACGTGGCACTGATGTCACTGTTGAAGGAGAAGAGGATGGTGGGAATGCCAGCAGGCACTCCATGCTTCAGCAGGAGTTGGTACATTGGCCAGATCTGTCACCCAGTTCTTAACCAGCCGCAAGGGAAGCTGAGACCACAAAGAAACTCCAGCTTAGCATTGGTATTAGCAGCAGAGTGCTGAGATGAACATTCAAGGCTCCTTGGGGTGACTGGGTCACCAGCCCTTCAGACAGGCTTATCCTTAACTGATCCTGATTGCACACAGTCTGCACATGGGGACCTTATTTCCAGGTGTTCATATTGGGCCTGGGACACACTGCAGGGCGGTGGGGCCAAAGGAGCTGACAAGGGGCACATGACAAACACACTCAGCCATGACTTTCCACCCAGTACTCTATGGCCTCCTTTGGCTTGCTGAAACTTATTACTTTGAGAACTTTCCAGAACCTTCTCCAAGTTCTTCTAATAGGTACTTCTGTTCCTATGTCTTTCCATCCCCTCATAGGGTGACTCTTTTATATTCAGGTTGGTGGGAGTGAGAAGTTAGGGAGGCAAGGGTGCTGAACTCATCTGGAAGTCAAGGAGAAGGCCAGCGATCTTTTTTAGGTACACAGTGTGCACTAAAGTGTGAGTAAGAGAGAAGGGGGCAGCTCCAGCAGAACTGCTAAGTACCACCCAGCACAGGGACAGGCACCCAGCACAGGGACAGGCACCCAGCACAGGGACAGGCGCCTGGCACAGGGACAGACACTGGCTAAATGGTGGAAGGTTCCAGATCCTGCCCACCATCCACCCCTATGATCTCAGGCTTGGGCTCTCTTGATGAACTGACAGAACTTCAGTTTGGAGGGGGGGGCGGAGATAAATTGGAGTTAACTACCACTTTCATGGGTTCTGGGCCCAGAGATACTGCTGGGAATGGCTCCCTGCCACTCACCCTGCCCCCCACATGGCCATCTCTACTGCTGGGACAGATTGCTTTCAGGCTGGCCAAGTGTGTGCAGCCGCCTGGGGAGCAGGCTGGGCCACCTGCTTCCTGACATTCAGGGACCCTGCCAGTGGAGCAGGCGCTGCCTGTGGCTAAACCAAGCAGGTTTAACAGGCACCCGCTGGAATGATGGGAACGAGGCTGACTTGTTGGCTCCACTCACACAGAAGGGCCCTGTGGACCCCACATGCAATGCCTGAGGGTTTGATGCAAAGAGCAGAAGAAGGACCGCCTCTCAGGGGCTCCAACACAGGGAGTCTGGAGGGCTCAGACATCCAGATCCCTCCCAGATACAAAAATCAGAGGAGGCGACTTGTCACAGGGGTTAGGGACAGGCATGTCTAAACACAACCACCTGGTTGTGTTCAAGTCCCTAGCCAGCCTGGCAGCCATGACTGATATTTGCCCTTTACCCAATCCCCTAACTTGTAGTGGCTTCCTACACACTGTTCTGCACTTGGCATTCACTCAAGCACCCTGTATCAGCCTGCCTTGCTTTAGTAGAGCGATTCCAACAGCAGATCCCCTGATCAAGGATTTGAGGGCCAATCCTTTATGCATGAGAAAGAACGGAGTTCTCCTCTGTGGACTGCTGGGGCCCAGACCTTTGGGGACTCTGTGAGACACTGTATAAAGCACATCAATCATTCCACCTGGCAGGGGGAGCTCGCTGGTTGGTCACCAATTTCATTGTCACACAAAATGATGCTCCCAGAGACTCCGGCTTCTGTGCACGTCCAGCCTGCCGACTGGTGAGCCCTCGAGGGAAGCAGTACCTTCCAGCAAAGCCCTGGGACCCTTGCTGCACCACAGGCAGGGTGGGGGCGAGAATGCATTGGAAGCACAGCTCACTTGCCTGAAATAGAGGCATAGATTTTTGTTTCAAGTAGCCCAACCATAAGTAAAGATCTATTCAAACCTATTTGCAGGGTGTGTGTGCATGCGCGTGCGTGTGTGTGTGTGTGTGTATGTGTGCGCGCGCGCGTGCGTGTGTGTGTGTGTGTGTGTGCGCGCTCGCGCGTGCGTGTGTATGTGTGTGTGTGTGTGTGTGTAGGCCTTGATGAAAGGTTCTCTCTGGAAAATAGTAACAGTGGTAACAATATCATCAAACAAAGTTGTATGTGTGTTCACATACATCTCTGTGGAGCAACAAAGGGATTCCTATGAAGCTCTTCTAGAAGGAAGTGTCCTGAGAGCTGCTGGAATGTCCCCTGTGTTCCAATGGGACTGCGAGAAACTGAGGCAGATTCCAGCAGTCACACAGGTCGGGATCAAACTCTAATCTTGGTTAACTGTGTGACTGTGGGTGAGTTATCACAGCCTCAGTTTAAACGGTGGTGGGGTGGGGGACAGTAAGACAAAGTCAAGTGCACTGGGTCCTTCCCCACTCACTCATACAGAAACAGCTCTCTTGCCAAGGACCTACTGGGCCAGCAGCACACTGTGTCCTATGGTGCCCAGCAGTCTCCTTACAATGGGGTTCTAAACCTGCTTTGCAGAATGGAGACCTAAGGTGCAGAAGCTATGGTGTTTGCTAGATGGCCCAGAAAGGGGAGTGAGAGATGAGGTTTGTCTGAAGCCCTACAAACTCAGGCCTGTACAGCAAGGTGTTACAGTTTGATCTGAAATGTCTCCCACAGCTGTTGAGACTGTTAGTTACCTGCCAGTGGTACTATTGTTTGCACACTGTGGGGCCTCTAAGGGTTGGGGCATGGCTAGTGGAATAGCATAGCATGGCTAGGGGGCTTGTCTCTCTTGCTGGTGGTCATGCAGGCCAGCACTTCCCTCTATCCTACCACTCAGGGGAAGACTTTGGGTGGAAACACCCACTGCCTCTGAAGGGGGAATACTCCATCACAACTCAATTCCAAGGCCCAGATCAGCTTCAGAAAGGCAGACTTGCTGATACTGGGGAGGTTTGGATTTTTTTTTTGTTTGTTTTCCTTGTTTGATCTCTACCATGAATGGGGGAGGGGAGGATGTGAGAAGGAGCGTCTGGCCTGGCTGAGGGAAGAAAATGAGATAGCTTGGGTTTCATTTGCAGCCAGATGCACTGTGAGCCTGTCTGCACAGCTTAATAAAGACAGGAAGCCCGACAACAGAGGTCTCCTGGGCTGCACAGAAACACCTCTGCACAGCCTCCTCCTCAGGCTTGTGTGTATTAACGCCTCGCAAAAGGGCAATTTTCAGCAATGTTGGATTCCCAATCTTGGTCGCATTAGTGCAAATCTCTTTCTTAAAGCCCAGGATCAGCAGGAGGAGGAGGCGGGTCCACTCTGGGCCTGGCCCTGTCTGCTCAGAGAGCCCAGTCACCAGCCAGCCTGGGCAGACGCTTTCTATTTACTGCTTAGTGGGGAAGATGTGAGCTGCGTGAATAGGTAGAGTGAGAAGCCCTGGCTGTGAGTTTACCAGGGGCTCCTAATTGACCAGGAGAAACTCCATGGAGTATGGAGACACAGTGGTGATTAGAAGGATTGTGGTATCAGTCAAGCTCTAGCTCTATGCAGCCTCGCTGGGTGGCCTTAGACAAGGCTAGACCCCTCTGGACCTGTTTGTCATCTGTAAAAACCTGGGGGTGGGAGGGGGAACCAAAACCAACCAAATACCAACAACAGCAAAACCATACTAAGCCAGAGAAGAATGATGGGGTCAGGCTAGGTTCTGTTCATTTTCTGTTGCTCTGCCAATCCCTCTGGGCTCAGGAAGGCTGATCTACTGAGATAGAAGCCAGGGTTTGGGGGAGCAATGCTGACAAGCAGGAGCAGCATGCTGTAATCGTCCCTGGCAGATATGTGTATATATTTGATCTCAAATGCCAGTGCCGATCGATTAGTAGGGTCTTCCTTGAGACCTATGATGAGTGGATGGGGCTGTTTTATCCAGGCACAGCAGGAAGGAGTGCCAAGATCAATTATTGATGTCTGGCAATATTAAAAGAAAACAAATTGACAGAACCATGGAGGTTCTGGGTACAGCCTAGGGCCTGAGGAATCTGTCACTAGTTGTGTGACCATGTAGCCTAAGGTCTGAATTCGACTAGGTTCCACAAATAATCATCCATGGATGTCTTCCTTGCCCAGAGGTCTGGGTGGTGCTCCAGATTTGGACTGGTGCCTTGCTGGAGTTGAAGCGTCTGCTTGGGTGATCTGAATGCAATTCACCTGAGCAGAGCCAGCGGCCTGTTCAGGCTTCACTTGTCTCATCAGATGGAGTGCTGTGTTAGGCATCGCTTTACTCATGGATCTGTGAGGCACCTGTGAGCTCACAAAGGGGATAATTGGGCCAGTGGAAAAAGTAAACAAAACATGCTGGCAAAGGATGGGGAACCGTGGCCTGTAGTCAAGATGCCTGGATGTTTAGAATAGGAAGCTGACTCAACATTATGCAGTAGGTATGGTGGTTTGTATGAGAAGAGCTCCAATAGCTCCAGTTTGAATAGTTGGGCCCCAGTGGATGGAACTGTCTGGGAAGGATTAGGAGGTGTGGTCTTGTAGATTTGTCGCTGGGAGCAGGCTTGAGGTTGCCTCTCCCACCTTGCTCTGCTTCCTATGTGTGGATCAGGATGTGAGCTCTCAGCTGCTGCTCCAGCACATTGCCTGCCTGCCTGCATGCTGCCATGCTCCCCGCCATGTCGGTCATGGACTCCTATTCCTCTAGAGCCATAAGCCCCAAAGAAACTCTTCCTTCCATAAGTTGCTTTAGTCATGGTGTTTTACTGCAGAATAGAAAAGTAACTAAGATAAGGGGCTATGAATTAAAACTCAGTTCTAGATGCTTGGAGCACACGCATATGCTCTTTGATGGACAGCCGTGAAAATGGCTTGTTGCTCAGCTCCGTGAACTCAGGAACTCAGCCAGGAACCAAGCAGGTGCATCTCCTCAGGTCATTCTCATGAGCCCTGTCTTCTTTCTAAGAGAGGTCTCTCTCCTGTGTCTCTTTGGGCCCTTGATCATCACCCAGAGACACCCTTATTTAGCAGCTGACATTCTGAACTGATCTTTCTCCTTTTATCCTTATTGTTAGAGAGGAAGACTGCATGGGTGTCCACTGAGAGTGGAGAAAATGGAGCCTTTTCTTGGGGTGCTTTTGAGACACAGCATTTACCCAATGATCTTGCCTGAGCCTAAGCCTACAGGTGTTTGGAAAACAAGGAAAATATATTTTCCAAACTAACTAACAGTTAACAAACTAACCAACTAAATATTGTGGTCAGTGCAATGTCACATAGGATTCTCATGAAAGCTCCATTTTGGTGAGGCATCTCTTCCTGCCCCTCCCCCTACTCCCTTCTTTTGCAGTCCCCACCCAGTTTGGTTTAATACATCTTATAACTTTCTTCCCTCAAAACCTAATTTCCACATGGATTTAACCAGCAGTGACCCCCTACATGAGGCCCTTCTGTGAGAATTAATCACGAGAGACTCCAATGACTATAAAACCCCCTGTGAAGATGAAGAGCCAGTGAAGAAAAGCTGAAGTTAGAAAAGATCTGAGGCTCAGGTCCCCTTTATTTTAAAGACAAGGAGATGTGTTTTAGAGAGGTGTGGTGACTTGGCCAAGGCCAGTGAGTTAGAGACAAGCCATGTCCCCTGGAGTTTGTAGACTGAGACATTTGCTGGCTGGAGGCAAGCTGCCCCTTTTATGATGCAGTAGCCAACCAGTCCTTCATTGTGGTTGGGGTGATGATACAATCGGAGGCGGTAGATGGATCCCTCTGTATGTCCACTGTCCCCATGTGATGGGAAGTACAGAATAGAAACCAGAGCCTGCTTGCCTATGATGAGGAGACCCATGTGAGTTCAATTCAAGCTGGCATGACTTGAGCTTGGCTCTCAGCATGCTCTGTGTTCTGGGAGTGGGTGGGGACACCATCTTCAGCATGCCTGACCCTGGCAGCCCGACAGATGTGTTTGTTTCTTCTCCACTTGGGAGGCAGGCAGAAAGTGTCTGTGAGGACAGGGAGAGGCAGGCTCTGGGCTTTAGAGGTGATTCAGTGTCTGGACCTGGAATCTCAGGCTACTTGCTGTGCCCATCCACACTGAGGACTGGGGCCACCCTCTCTTATCAAAAGGTGCAGGCCTCAGTGTCTTAGTCCATCCGTGAGGGATTAGGGAAGTGCCTATGGGAAGCAAGCAGCTTGCCTTAGCTCTTAGCTTGAGGACTCTCAGTAAGGAGAGTGCATGAGTCTGTTGAGAAAGAAAATCATGTTTGCCCGTTTCCTTTCTGTTTATCAGAGCCACACTCATGCATGTGGCTAGACTACCTAGACGTAACACTTTGTCTGTGTTCCTTCCCGTACTCTCCCTGTGTAGTGTGTGTGTGTGTGTGTGTGTGTGTGTGTGTGTGGTGTTGTTGTTGTTAATTACAGTTTATGAGAGGCCATTGTTTTGTACTGAGCTCTGCTAGGCCCCAGCAGGCCACCCAAAATGGAGGGAGGCCAGCTAGAGTGTTCCAAATAACTAAATTAAAACCTGAGGGCTGGAGAATTGGCTCAGTGGGAAAGGTACTTGCCATTAATCCCAACGACCCAGCATGAGCCTCAGAATCCACATGTTGGAAGAAGAGAATTGAGTCTCCAAAGTTGAAGATCACAAATGCCACGGTACACACATGAACACACACACACACACACACACTATTAATGAATGTAAAAAATTGAAATATTACTAGTTTATTGGTAAGCGCTAACCTTGAGGGATCAGGCAAGAGATGCTAGCCACCTTACAAGCAGACCACTACTGCCTACAGTGTTAGAAAGTCCCCTCTGCCTTAACTTATATGGAAAAAAAGTTTGAAATGTCCCACCTGCCTTTTGGTTCTTATTTTTTCTTTTCCATTTTTTTTAATTTCAAGAATTATTTTAAATTATGTGGGTGCCTGTGTGTGGAGGGTGTGTGCTTGTGAGTTTGGTGCCCATGGAGGCCAGAAGAGGTAGCAGAACCTCTGGAGCTAGAGTTCCAGGAGCTTTGAGCCAACTGGTACTGGTGCCGGGACCCAAACTTGGGCCCAACCCCCAAATCACCTCTCTGGCACCTGCTCCTCCAGTCTTTACTGCTCAAGAAACCCCTGACAGTGCTCAGATCAGGGAGGACCCAAGACGACTTAACGCCATTCATGATGAAACCACGTACTAGGTCCTCTCTCATTGTGTGATGAGACACCTGACAGAAGCTACTCGGGAGGAAAGGGTTATTTTTATCTCGTGATCTAAGAGTCGTGATGGCTGTGACATCGCAGCAGCAGGAGCTTGAGGTGGATGGCCACATCACATCCAGCAGGAAGCAGGGAGAGATGGATGCTGTGGCTCAGCTCTCCTGTTCTTTCCTCTTCAGTTCTAGACCCTACCCCACAGAACAGTGCCACCAATAATCCTCTCTGTGTGGAGCAGTCTGGAAACACTCTCACAGCCGTTCCCAGAGACATGTCTTCTAGAGGATTCCAAATCCAGTAGGCAATGAAGATGGACCGTCATGCCCCAATTCGATTTCTGCTACTCAGAAGTCTCTGCAGAGATTTTGTTAATTTCTGTTCATGTGTGTATAGACATGTGTATCCATATACAGACACAGAACACATATAATTGAGCATGTACTGTCAGTATAATTGAGAAAAAATGAAAACCAGACCCACATACAAATGTAGTGTGAACGCGGTCCAAGGCTGATGAGGCTTAGTCTGAAGGAGCCAGCAGGAAGTTGGCGGCAGTTCTGAGGACCAGAGGCAGCAATTGTGCAGGCACTGGGAGAGGATGTGAAACTGGTTAGTATCCTGTGCAGGGTGATAAAACTAGAACCTTGGGAGTGATACTTTTTACAAGGGAGGAAAAGAAGTCTGCAAGTTCCTATGTAGCCCCACAAAGTTCACTCCTCTGGAACCTGAGAGAGTCCTGCACTCTCTGGGTGGGCTGATCGGTGATGGGAGGCCAGGCTTCTCCCCGCCTTTCCCTATGATGCAAGTCTTAACAGCATCTGAGTATCCTGGTCACGGAGACACGAGACAGTCATGCCCTCCACACACAGTGATGTATGTATTGCTGTCTTGGGTTTTAGTTTTGGGGGTACTGGAGAGTGAGAGGCATGTGCATTTTCATCAGCCTGGTTTGAGGAAGAGCCAGGAAGACTCCAGAGATGTGAGCAGCTGATAAGCATGGTTGAATGAAGGAGACCCCCTCTCAGAGCGTCCTGTCCTCCTAGGGCACCCACCAGACTTGCTGCAGTCACCCACTGTGTCTCACTGCTTTTCCTTGTCTCTTTTCCTGTCTCCTTCCTCAGCTGGACAGAGTTGCTGGTGTTCAGGGGTTTGTGGAGCTGAAGTTACTCCCTGAGCCTCTCATCCCAGGCGACTATTATTCTGGCACTGGGGTGAAGAGGCCAGCCTTTGTCCGTGACAAAAAGATGAGCCAAGCTGTTGGGGATAGGCAAGGGTTCCTCTCGGGAACTTGGCCTTGTTGTCTACAAGTACAGACATCCCCAGTCCTCATTCCTGATTCTGCCATTTAGAGTTCAGAGGGCTGGACACATTCCACAAAGAAAATGGCCTTGGCTCTTCTCTTTTAGGATGAACTAGGCTCTCTGGATTTCTAACTTTGTTTCTCAATCAAGGCCCTAAAAGGGATAAAAGTTGCTGGCCATCTCCAACTGGGAAGGGAGTTGTAGAGGGCTGTTTTAATCTCTGCACTATGAATTTTAAAGCCCTGTAGTTTCATGTGTTGGGAGACCCTATCAAAATGCTAATAGCCCTGTGCTCCTACCTCCTGCAGTCCCTTCTGCATTCGCGAATATTTATGTGGGATCAGGGAAGAATTACAAAGAGTTGAGGTGCAGTTTGCCTGGGCTCCACCACAGCCCTGTGGGTTATAAAGTCTGAATTAATAGCCCCAGCTGTGAAGGAAAGCTGTGGTTTGCCACAAGCTGGGCTCTTCCCTCAGCGGCAGGTTCAAGTTCTCAGCTTTCGGCTTCCTTTCTAGCGACAGGGTGGCCACTTTAAAATATCTCTATTACCACCATGTGGCTTTTTAAATACTGCTTCTCTGGGAGGCAAAATAGCTGAAGACATGTAGTTCACAGGTTTAAGGCTGCATGTTGCAGCCATGTGCCATTAAAGGTCTAGAATGTGTGGTGACAAATTGCACCAAAGCCAACACTAGCACAGAGACCGGTTTCGTTCTAGACTCCTGGGCCAGAGCATGGGAGGTTCCAGAAGCCTTTGTAACTCAGGCAGCCCAAATGCATGGGAGCACTGCGCTTTGGGTGTCTCCACGGACGGTCACACACAATGGCATTGGTTACCAGGTGCATGGTGTCATAGCTTGGGTGACTTTGCCTGCAGTCCTGGGTTCTGATTCTCCCTCTTCCAGGCTTAGCTCTGTGACTTTGGACAGTGCCTCAGGCCCTCTTGATCCTCACTTCCTTATTTAGGAACATGCGTCTCTTGCTGGAAGTCCTGCAATACCCACATTTTCCACAGGTTTCTCTTGAAGATGGCTCTATAGAAAGGTTATGGGTCTTAAGACCAGGGACAAGCCAGTCTAGGCTCCACCTCTACAGACAAGTCCCTGAAGCCACCAAGGCTTGCTGGTTCCTCTGTTGTCAAATGCCCGCATGTTTGCAATCATGGGTGAGCAGCAGCCATTGGAGTTAGAAGGTCAGGATCCCCACCCTTTCTCTGTGAGGCCTCACCAGGATTCAGCTGGACATGTACGCTGTGGCTCCCATCACCTCTGCCTGTAAAATGGGCATGGTGTTCATGTTTTCTTGGCAGCTGGGGGGGATAAGAGTAGGGTTCAAATGTGAAGTGAGGTCCTGGGGTATTCTTGGTTATATTCCTCTCCAGGCCAGGATCAGGTAAAATGGGGCTCAAAAGCGGCTTGATGCCAGCTGATGGCAGGAGGGCTCCTGGGCCATACCCTCTCCTTCCCCCTGTCTAAGGCAGATCTGCACAGGAAGTCACAGTGAGACTCATGTCTAGCAAGTGCCATTGTCACAGGCAGTCCCCAAGCCCCTGAACAGACAGGAGGCAGGACAGGAGGGTTATTAACAGTTGGCACCAGGACTCTACAGCTTCTATGCTAATCCATGGGGTTGGTACACTGGCGTTTGTCTTCTCTGCCTCCCCAGGCCCCCAGCTGCTAACTGGCTCAGACTGGGAATCTCCTGATATCAGCTGGCGTCAAGCTTCTTTTGCGCCCACTTCATCCTGTCTGGAATCACCTGACCCTGGTCTGGAGAAGAGTACGGCCAAGAACACCCCAGGACCTCACTTCACATTTGAATTGAACCCTACTTTCACCTACCCCATACCAGCTGCAAGGGAAACATGAACAAAATGCCTATTTTACAGGCAGAGGTGACAGGAGCCACAGCGCACATGTGCAATTGAATCCTGGTGAGGCCCTGTAGAGAAAGGGCGGGGATCCTGACATCCCTTGGAGGACTCTTGCTGCAGTGTCTGGAGCCCCTGTGCTGTTGCAATGGCCCTCCACTGAGCATGCTATGGTCCCAGTACCATCCTATTGAGACCCTGGGACACAATTAGTGGGCTGACTCGAGGCCTCATTAGTAATTAGTAATTAGGCCTGATGAGGCTGAGTGACAGGAGTGGTGTGGAAGCACCCCACCCCCGCCCCCCACCAGGCAAGTGTATGTGGAGAGCCTTGCTGAGCCTTGGGTGTGCTCAGCACCCCAGCAGCTTCATTAAGAGTCATCTGGAACCATGAGATACAGGACAAAGCAGGAATGCATGGGTTCTGCTTGCCCTCTGCTCCCAAACTAACCCCCCATGTAGCTAATATAAAACAAAGCAAAACAAAGCTATGGCTTGGTTTGGAGCCATGCTGTGGAGCCTTTATCTGTCAGCAACAATGCCTTAGGGTGGCAAAGGGCCAGCCCGGTTTCTGGGACTTGGCATGGATGCCCTGTGAGGTGTTCAGGGAAAGCTGCATCTGGACACTGCAGCCTCTTCCATGGACCCAAGACCCAGAGTCCTGGTCTCAGGACTCACCAGGAGCTAGGAGGTGATTTGGGAAGCTACAACGAAGAGCAAGGAGCCAGGATGAATCAGGGAGGCACAGACAGGGAAAGAAAGAGATGGAGTGGAGGGCTTCAGGCAGGAACTGCCTGGGAAAAGGTTGGCTGTTTTCCTCTTGGAACAGCCTGCTGAATTGGGTCCTGCCACACAGGGAGACTAAACCCATGTTCTTCAACACTATCAGGGAACAATGTATGGAGTATTCCAGAGTCCAGCTGTTGCTGATTAAATGCTGGCTTGCGAATGAGGAGGAGACACATCTGCTCTCTAGGCAGAAGCCTCAGAGAAAGGGGGTGGACTCCGAGAATCGTGGCTAGGGACCGCTCATTTTGGCCACTCCCCTTCCCTCCTAATTTTTTTNGAGAGAGAGAGAGAGAGAGAGAATGTGTGTGTGTTTACATGTATGTGTGTGATGTGAAGGTCAGAGGTCATCACTGGGTGTCATCCTCAACCACCCAACACCTTATTTTTTGAGACAGGGTCTCTCACTGCACATGGAGCTTCCTGATTTGTCTAGACTGTCCAGTCAGCTATCCCAGGGATCCTTCTTCCTTAGCCTCCACAGTGCTAATGGGTGCTGGGGATCTCAGGTCTTTGCTCTTGACCCTTTAACTGATGATCTTATAGATCTATTTGTCCCCCATCTGTTCTTGTATCATCCAGCCGTTCACCTACGCACCCATCCACACGTCCACCCAGTCATCTCTGTGCCTACCCATTTACCCGTGTCTGTGACCTACGCCCATTCACACATCCACCCATCCTATATCTCTCCATTCCTGCCACCAACTCCAACTTAACTACTCTTTGAGCCATGATTCACTCTCTTCCTGCCTTCCATCCATCTCTCCTATCAGCTACCCATCCATCTATCCAACTGTTATTTACTGAGCCTGGGCCTGAGGCTCACAAGGAGAAGGGCAATAAATGGGGAAAGATACCATTCCTAGTTTGGCAGAGACTATGGTCTAGTAGGTGGGGGAAAAATCACAAAAACAAAAAATATATATATTACTTTGCCCCTATACTCAGACTCAAATTGCTAGGGGAACATAATAGAACCATGTTTTATTATATCTGTGGTGATACTGGGAAGATTCACCAGAAAAGATAGTTGAAGGAAGGTTTTGAAGGGGGTTGGGAGTTTGGCAAGCACTGGGGAAGTAAAGCTTGGAGTTGGAAAAGGACAAAGAATTCCTGGAAGAGAGAACATGAGTAAGATAGAGCCCAGCATACTGGCAGGGTTGTTTAGGTGAGTTCAGTTTGACAAGCGTGTGTTCCTACTGTGAGGACCTGAAGACGGGGGTCAGTGGGGATCAGATGATAAAGATCTGTATACTGGCAGAAGGATACCACTGCAGACAGATACCATGCTCACTGTGACAGCTGAAACAGCAGGCTGGAGGGAACAGAAGCTGGACACTGGCAGCAAAGCCATGATGCCTTCCGCAGCCAGTGGACAGGCAATCATGAACTTGAGCCTGTGTGGACACGGGTAGAAGCCATGGGGATGGAGGATTTAGAAGAAGGAGCTAGAGGAGGAAGGCTTCCTGGGAAACCACAGAGCAATGGATGTCATGTTGGTTTCATAATGGTTCTGTGTTGTGAGGACGCAGGAGGCAACATTCCAAAGGCAGGGGTCATTATCAAAGGATACCTTGTTATGTCAGCTTGCTGTATTTACTTATTTGTCTAATACGTGCGTGGGGGGATGTTTTGTTTGCATGTATGTGTATGCTTCAAATGTGTGTCTGGTCCCCAAAGAGCCTAGAAGAGGTCATCAGATCCTCTAGAGCCAATGTTATAGTTATGAGCTGCCAGGTAGGTGCTGGGAATCGAACCTAGGTCCTCTGCAAGGGCAGCCAATGCTTTTAATTGCTGAGCCATCTCTCCATCCCCAACCTCCTTTATTTAAATCAAAAAGTATGGAGAGAGAGAGAGAGAGAGAGAGAGAGAGAGAGAGAGAGAGAGAGAGCCATAAGTTCCTCCAACCCAAACTCTCACTGTGGTAGATTTTTTAAAGTACCACTTTTTTTCAAAATTACTTTTTAGCATCTCAGAAACCAGACTGTATCATATAAAAAGTGAGGTCATAATTAATTAAATTAATTGGCACTATTAGATGGACTTAAAATTACAGTGATTATGATCTTGGAGCCTGGCGTCAGGCTCTTTGCTGCCTCCATCTTTGCCTTTCTCAAGGAGTCCCCCAACAGCTTCCACATCACCAAACCTGGCTCTTTCTCCCAGGTGAGGCTTTGAGATTCTGTGTATGTAGATATCTCTTGTGCTCAAGCCCCTTGCTGAGCTGGTTTTTGGTTTCAGCCAAGAAAACCTCAGACCTCAGGGGGAGCTTTGCCCAAGATAAATCTGACCTACATACAGGTGTGGAAGCTGAGTGGGAATGAGCCCCTCCTACCCGACTCCAGGCCTTTCCTTTCATCAGGTCAGGGGTCACTGCCCACATCATCTGGCTACCATCTTTCCACCCTTGTTTCCTGGAATCCTTTTTCTTGTCTCTCAAGGGTTCTCTAAATGGAACATGGGTGACAACCACTCTCCCTGGGGGCAGAAGGGGTGGGAATGGGCTCCCAGCAGAGTGGCCTCCATGGGCTAAGGCTTGGCAGGGGGTTTGTCTTTCCTGGCTGTGTGGCAATAGTTCATCTCCTTTAAGGTGCAGGGAGGTGGGATCCGTCTGCCCTAGAGACACTGGGAGCAGCTGATGTGGAAAGTGATTCTGTCAGAGCCGGGCCTTGTTCAACCTTCTGACATGAAGCCTGCAGCTGCTTCTGGCTGGAGCCTTTAATTTCGTTAATGTGTGACATTCGCTCAAGCTGCATGGCTGACGGGCATGCTTGACATTAATACGTGTTCTGAGTATTCCCCTGAGCTCATAAAAACTCATTATCAGTTCTGAGCCAGTAAATGCAGTTCCTGCTCCTCAGAGGTGCCCCGGGCAGTGGAACCCTGGACATCCCGTCAGACTCCTCCCTTTGTCCTGGACCACTGTGTCTCATCCCCTGGAAGAGAACCAAAACAGACATCCCCAAAGCAGAACCTTTGCTTTAAGTTTACAAGCAAGACAAGAGGCCCCTTCGGATTGTACTTCACTGTGAGTCTATCTGATACAGACATGTTGATGAGCACACCCGGACATGGTGGTAGCAAGGTTCTCTTGGCTTGGGATGCACATGGCTGTGGTATCTGATAAGCAGATGGTAAAGAAGTTTGGTCCACAAGTACCATTGGATACGTTAAAAGCCAAGAGTGTGTGCATCCTTACACTCAAAGGGGTGCAGTGCCACAGAC
>LOJH01016007.1:11017-21954 GCA_001685095.1 Ellobius talpinus | reverse complement strand
AGCAGTAGGTGTGGGTCACAGTCCTCAGGCTGTGCCAATGTTCTGAGCATTTTCAATGAATAAGTAAGGATGGTCACTTCTGTGTCTAAAAATGAACACTCTAGGCAGATATGGTAATTTATAGCACTGGGGAGGTGGAGGCAGGAAGATCAGGAGTTCAGGGTCAAGCCTTGGATACATAGTGAGTTGAAGGTCTGCCTGGGCTGGATGAGATTCTGTCTCAAAAATACAAACAAACAGACAAACAAAAATCCCTCCAAAATAAAAATTCTGTATGTTCATACACATGTCTGTATGTGAGAGATAGCACACATTTGTGTGCATGCACACACATCATAAATGCATGTGCATGCATGTGTTTGTGCATATGTCCAAGGGTGAACATATGCATATATGGTGTGCATATGTTGACACATGAGAACATATATGAACCTTAGATTCCTTCAACTGCAGCCCTCTTCTGGCTCATGATCCATGAGGTTCCCAGGGCTCATACTGCCCGATGGTACTGCACAGATAGCCAACTAAAACCAAGTCTCTAGCCATACCACTCCACACCAGTTAACATACTGAGAATTTCTCTCATGTAGGAGGACCTTAAACTCATCCCTGATCTACTGGTGCCTCTCCCACGTGGAACCAGTACTTTCATCAGTTTGGGCTCCCCAGATCTGAGATCTAGTCCCCGCCTTGCCAAAACTTTCTGTTTAGATTTTAAGAATTTCCGTGCTCAGGGTCTTCAACCTGAAGTGGGCAGGCTTTCTCATGGTGGTTTCCTGGTCCCTGTCTTAGGTGGCGTGCAGTGACAGGGCCTCCTCCACTGCTCAGTTTGGCTCAGTTCTTGTGGCCAGAGGGTAACAGCTGTGACCTTGCTCCCACCTCTCTGCTACGGTGGCTCTAAGCCTTACTTTATTCAGCTCTACTGTAACAAACCAATTCCTGGTACTAGCCTAAGTCTTGGCTAGCCAGGATGTCACTAGGATGTGGTGAATTTTACCCATCCTGTAACTCCTCCTCCAAGTGACAGAAAAGCCAGAGAGGGAGAGGCTGGGCTTCTGGGCCACACTGTGGAACTGTGCCATCCCCTCCACGCTGTCTCCTCTGGTCGTACAGTACCTGAAATTTGAGGTCTTCCCAAAGAGCCTGCATTCCTCAGGTGGTGATGAACATTCCTCTGCTCACAGTGACTCAGAAAGCCCCTTTCCAGCTCAGAGCAAACATACAGAGGCTGGTTTTCTGCTCAGTTCAATGCCAGGGGTGCACGAATCCATGTTGTCTGGGGCTGGCATGTAGGATGGAAAATGGGGATGAAAGCTGAAATGATGGAGGATGCCATCCTGGGAAACTTGGGCTCTGTGCCCACCTCTGGCAGTCTCTGTTGGTACAGACTTGAGGGAAAGGGAATCCTGGGGTAAGAGTGTGTGTCTGGAAGAAGTGCCCCCAGAAGTCACATGCACATGCCCCACTAACCCTTTCTTTCCTTCTTCTTCCTCTAGCCAGCATCAGGAGACTTCAAAGGGATCTCCATTTCTCCCCAGAAAGGAAGAGGACAGCTGGAAGAGGTAGGATTTCACGACATAGTGGCAGTGGTCTTCTTTAGTCAAGATGGTCCAAGTTCTCATCTGTTTCCTGCTCTCCAAGACCACCTTTCTGGGGAGAGCCTTTGGGCTCATGCCTTAGGGGTGCAGGGCAGGATCTCCAGCCCCTTATGTTAATTCAGGGATGGTGGAAGTAGCAGGGGGTCCATCCAGGAGGTGGGAAGTAGCTCTCTAAGGAGAGCACAGTTCCCATGAAACCTTTCTGGTCGCCCTTAGCATGCCCCTGGTCTCAAGAGCTCTCTAGAGCTCTCACCACCCTGAGGGTGACATTTTGCATCATAGAACAAGTATCTGTCCCCTTGTCCATGATAACACTGATCATGACAAGACAGAGTTCTGCCTCTGGGACTCCAAGACCCCAGAAATGCTGAGTGGCCTCACGGAAGCTTCCTTAATGAGGCATTCAAGCCTACTGTCTCCTGGCCAGCAGCAACCACCAGTGTACTTCGGGGTACGATCTTGGCACTGTTTCTACCTCCATTTTAAAAGAGAAGAGAAAACTTGGTGTCAGAGAGGCCAAGAGGTTTTCTCAAGGTCACGTAGCACTGAGTGACAGGCATGGTTTGAGTCCCTGACTGAATGGCACCACCGTTCTGGATCCTTTACTCAGTCTGTGATTTGAGGCTTCAGGTTAAACCAAACCTATTAACTAAAGTTTTTGTGTGAAATTCTGGTTCCTGAGGAAGCATGAAAGTGGTTTGTTCTTTTGTCTGGGGGGCTCTATGTTTTTATACTGAACTTTTTGTAAAATACCCGAGTGTCTTGGTTTTTCTGTCCTTAAAACTATTAGAATAACATCTCCTGGCGTTATCCTGAGAGAGCTGAAATGAGGAAGATTCTAGAAGTATCCCACACAGTTTTTCATGTGAGCCCTCTGTTGTTTTCCTCATGTCCGAGGTTGCTGTCAGCAGGGGAAGGGAAAGGCAGGCAGACTTGCTATACAGTAGGCTGATGGTATGTCCTATCTAGCTGCTGCTGACCGTGGCCCAGATGTCTGTGGCCCCGATGTCCGTGGCCCCGCTGTCCCTGGCCCCACTGTCCGTGGTCCTGCTGTCCGTGGTGGCCAACCCTCAACCTCCTTTCTCATCATTGCTTCAATTCCTCAGCTGTTTTTGCGCTATGCAGCTGGCTGCCTGGGGTGATTTTGGTTTCCAACTAAGACTGGGTGGCTAGCAAAAGCTGGGATTGGCTGAGGTTCTTGTGAACAGTGGCCTTTTTGGCACCTTTGGTTCTCCAGTTCATCAACCTCCAGCAGTAGCCTCAGCCTCGATCCCCACAGATATATACAGAGCCTGGAGCTGCCCAGTTTCCTTTATCAGAGGCCTCAGCTATTGGGAGAGAGCTTGCCTCCCAGGACCATCCTTCAAGGAAGGTTTCCCACCTGCAGTCTCTTCAAACACAGCAAGCAGCAGGAGTCCTTACTGGGTCACCCTCAGGAGGGACTCAGGAAGCCTGACAGTTGAGCCTGGGTCCTCCCCCAAACAAACAAATGCTAGTCTCAGCAAACAACATAAAATGGCCTCAAAGCAACAGGTAGAGGCCAGGAGCTACAGGGTGCTACCTCGTGCTGGAGCCTACCTATACCTACAGAGCAAATGATGTCTCCTCTCTGAAAAAGGAGAACAGTGTGAACCTCTTTGGGCCAGGTCACACGAACTCCCCAGGCTATCTCGTTCTGCCCCATCCACCCTGTGTTCTCAGCACTATTATCAGGTGTGGTGAGGGAGGGTGACGAGCACTGGGAGTTACCTGCTCTGTTCACTCTGTTCACAATGGCAGCCCTCTTGGGGTCCCTGGCCTCTCAGCGGGGCTTCCTAAAAATACCCAGGCTTCCAAACATAGGAGTGGCTGTTTATCACCAAACAGTGATGTTACCCAGGAGACACATACCTTTTCCTGTGCCTGCTCTAAAAATGGCTGGGAAAGGGGTCTGGCTTGTGTCAGCGAGCACTCAGCTCTGTTGTACTGGGGCTTGAAGCCATCAAGAGTGTGAGCTCCTTTTCCCAGCTTCTACTCCAAGCTGGGAGCTATAACGCCCAGTCACCCTTCAGCAGGTAACTGTTGGTTGCACCTATACCCAAAAGTCAGCTTCCTAAGCTTCCTATGGGTGGAGCCATTTGGGTGTCCAAGAAGTTAGTGACCTGCTCCAGGGCTCATGTCTACCAAGAGGTTAGAGGAGAACTCAGCACAGGTGTCCTGCTCCTAAAACTGTTGAACACCCAAAGGGTACATCTTCCATGCATGGCAACACTCTTCACTAATTCTCTACTCAGCTTTGCACAATGTGCACAGGACAGGACAAAAGAAGCTCCCAGTCAATCACCTATAGTCCCAGCACTCAGGGAGAGGGAGGCAAGAAGATGAAGAGTGGTCAGACTTGACTACACAATGAGACCTTGTACATAGAGAGAGAGAGAGGGAGAGAGAGATGGAGAGAGAGAGGGAGAGAGAGGGGAGAGAGAGGAGAGAAAGAGGGAGAGAGAGGGAAAGAGAGAGGAGAGAGAGGAGGGAGGGAGGGAGGAAGAGAGGGAGAGAGTGGGAGAAAGATGGAGGGAGAGAGAGGGAGGGAGAGAGAGGAAGGGAGGGACAGAGGGAGGGAGAGAGGGAGAGAGAGGGGGGGGCAAAGAAGGAGAGGGAGAGACAGAGAAAGGAGAGAGGGGAGAGAGGGGGAGAGAGAGAGGGAGAGAGAGACAGAGAGAGGGAGAGAGAGAGAGATTTCTGTCTTGCCAGCCAGCCCTCTATGGAGTCTGCAGAGTCTGCCCACAGAAGCAGATGATGGCAGGAGGGGAGTAGGTGATGGAGACCCCTCTGCCCCAGCAGAGGAATCTCAGAGCTCTGTTTTGTTTGGTTGCTGTTGTCCCTGCCTTCTTTGATGTCCTGTCCAAGAATCCATTACCAAATACAAGGTCTTGAAGAGCCACCTCTGGTTTCTTCCAGGGGTTTGCAATTCTAGTGTTAGTTTTAGAGCATTGACTGCTTTGGGAGTCCTGACTTTTCTGTGGTGTGAGGTAGGGAATGGAGCTGTCACAGCTCCATCAGGCGCTATCCTTCCCCACCCCGTTTGTCTCTTATTCTTGCTGAGAATGAACCAATCATGGGCATGGGAGTTTACTTTTATGTCAGTCTTTTAGGTGTGGGTTCATTTCTTGACTTTGAACTCCATTCCACTGGGCATCTATCTGTAGATCAGTTCCTCAATGTTTTGGTAACTGTAGCTCTGTGTGTGATTCTGAGGCTCACTGCTGTACCCCAAAAGACTCCAGAGTTATCCAAGGTTGAGTGCGCCTGGGCTTTCCAAGCAGGTGAGATGGGGCATCTGAGAGGCGGCTGGCAAGATGGAGAAGAGAAGACGTGGGTGGGGGCTGTGATGGAGCTGAGAGACTGCAAGGCAGATAGACCAAGAATCCCACACACTCTGTAAGACCTCAGAGATGACAGGTGACCTTGATCAACTTCCTTTGTGCTCCTAGATGTTGTGACAGCTCTACCTTCCTGTGTGACCTTGGCCAAGTCACTCAACTTCTCTGAGCTCTTTCCCTGGCTCTAAAAGGTGGATCCAAACTCCATTTCTTCTCATACAAAGGGTTGGGAAAGGGCCCAATGGGTCAGCCATGCAAAGAGTTGGAGTAGCTTAATGGTGACTCAACAGATTGGCTCTCTCCCTCGGGGCTCTTACTTCACCCTCAGGGATTCGTGCTGCTGCGGGGAATGGCTCTAATGGATCAGAGCATCTCCTTGGGCTGAGCAGGAGCCTGTATGCTGTCTACCTGGCCTGAATCTGCTTTCTGAGGTTGCAGAGAACAAGTGTGGCTATTGTTCTTCACATACCAGCCCTGGTCCTGCTCATCTGCTGGTTGAGAGGCCCCAGCTACCTTGGCCTCCCTCTGGGATGACTTCCTGTACCCCTCCTCCGGGCAGACTCAGCCTGTATCACTCTGCTCCTCAGCCTCAGAGCCCAGCCTGACTCTAGCTCAGTCCTTGGTGTTGGATGTGATATTGAGGTACAGTGAGTCCCACATCCTCATGGGGTTCCCGCTTCCCCACTGTACATTTTCAAGCTGCAATCGGGATTTGCTGTGGTTGGGGACACCACCTTTTCCAGTGGTCCATCCCTAGGCATGAGGGCACAGGTCTTGAAGGAGAACTCCAGCCAGGGTGATGGTCTCAGCCCATCGTCAAGCCTGTGAAGGTGCTCATGGGCAGCTGTGCCTTTAGGGCAGTGATGGTGATGGAGCGCCAGTGTTCCCAAACGGTGATGTCATCGTCTTGCTGCCAGCCCCACCTAGGCTGCCTTTCCCCATTCTGACTCAGGGCCTCCAGCCAGAACATAACTACACGAAGCATCCTCCAGACACGTCTCTTCTTTAGTGTCCTCCTGGCTCTGTGCCTGAGATATGTGTATTGGGGACAGAGTCTCAGCACCCAGGTCTGCTTCTCACTCACTAGTACTTTCCAGAACTTTGTAGCTTAGGCTTCTCCTGTGTATACCTGTAACTCACAACAGCCCTACCATTTCTGCCCCTTTGGAAGGCTTTCAGCCCAGATCTGTGCCCTCTTCTCTTTACAAATTCCGGGTTGCTATTTTGTTTTATGCATTTTTAGATTTGTTTTGTGTGTATGTGTTTTGCCTGAATGTGTGCGCCACTTGTGTGCCTGGTGCCTGTGGAGGTGAGGAGAGGTCATCAGGTCCCCTGGTTGTGAACCATCATGTGAGTGCTGGAAACCAAGTCCTTATCCCCAGTAAACGGCAGGTGCTCTAAGCCCTGAGCAATTTCTCTAGCCCCTCAAGTTCAGTTTTAAGTCTACACAAGTAAAGGTTCGCTGGAGGTGACACACTTGTGGTCCCTACAGGAGGCAAGGCCAAGTGGACCCTCCACCTGGGAGCTCAGTTGTCACAGAGCCAGGCAGACAGGCCTGCTTGCTCAGTAGCGTCCCTGTTTCTGGACATCTTGGAGAGATAATAATGTCTTCATTTCCCCAGCTAGCAAATTGATTCTCTCTGTCGCGCAGCAGCAGCAATGAGCAGACACGGCCGCTACCATTTAATAATGATGCAAATCCGAGCTGAGAATCACAGCTCGAGAAGGGCTTCAACTGCAGACTGAGTGGGGGAGGGAGGGTCCTGTCAGCATCAGAGAGGGCGAGTGACCAGCCTAAGATCACACAGCAAGCAGCAGTAGAAACAGACCTCTTCTGTAAGTCTCCTGACCTGCTCTGCACCCAGCTGCCTCTTTTCCTGGTGAAAAAAATAGATTAGAATATTGTATCAAATATCCTGCAAACAAAGGGAGAAGTCTGGCCCAGCTGGTGGTGCAACTATGTGAGCCGTTACCATTTGTCACCTGTCCCAAGAGCCACTGATGGCAGGGCAAGGGAGCAACCATCTCATGTCATGAAGGAAGGACACTGTAGGCTCAAAGAAAGAGATCTGGAATCTGATGCTTTTTTCATTCATTTTCTTTCTAAATGGATATTACTTCCCAGAGAACTTTCAGGTTAATAGCACACTGGAGGGAAGATGGGGAGTTTTCTAACATGCCTGAGATCTCCACGGACACAGCTCCCCACGAAGGGCACACCTCATCAAGATGGTGGCATGGTCAGTGAGTACTCACTGACATGTCACTGCCGCACAGTCTGAAGCTCACATGAGGGGTTCTGAAAACTGAGAACAAACATGGCACGTGTGTCCTGTTGAAGCGTCCACAGGACAATGTCACCCCTCTAGAGGTGTCTAAGGTCCTCCCGGCCATTCCCCCTCCCCCCACCCCAGCACCTGCATATCTTTTCATGTCTTCAAAATGCTGCCGTTTCCAGGGTGTCTCTGACTCAATCACAGTCTGGGCTGATCACTGAGTTCCGAGCATGGCCATCAAATCCGTGTCTTCTCAGGACTAAGAACTCACTTCTTTCCTCATCTCTCCCCTCCCTCCTTTCTTCTATTTCTTCATAAGACAAAGTCTCATCACGTGGTCCCTGCTGGCTTCTACCGTGCAAATCTCTGCCTTCGGCTCCTGAGTGCTGGAGTTACAGGTGTGATTACAACGCTGGGCAGGGCTATCTAGTTTTTTTTAATGTTTTTCTCTATAGTTTCACATTTTACATTTAGGTATGTGCTCCATTTTGAGTTAAATTCTGTAAATTGTTAAAGGCCTTTTTTTAAATGATGCTAATGAATATTTTGATGGTGACAGTAGTGGTAGCAATGACAATGGTGGTAGTGACGGTAATGATGGTGATGGTGGTGGTGGTGGTGATGATGGTGATGATGATGGTGATGATGGTGATGATGATGGTGATGGTGATGATGGTGATTATGATGGTGGTGGTGATGGTGATGATGGTGATGATGGTGATGGTGATGATGATGGTGATGATGGTGATGATGGTGGTGATGGTGATGATGGTGGTGATGGTGATTATGATGGTGATGATGGTGATTATGATGGTGATGATGGTGATGATGGTGATGATGGTGGTGATGATGGTGATGATGGTGATTATGATGGTGATGATGGTGATTATGATGGTGGTGGTGATGATGATGATGATGGTGATGATGGTGATTATGATGGTGGTGGTGATGGTTGTAATAATGATGATGGTAATGATGGTGGTGATGGTTGGTGATGGTGGTGATGGTGATGTTAACGACGGTGATGGTGATTATGATGATAGCAGTATGGTGATATTGATAGTTGTGGTGATGACTATGATGGTAGTGATGGTAACAATGGTGAGGATGGTTTTTGTGCAGCATCTAGCTTTCTCAGTACTATTGGTTGGATAGACTCTTTTCTTTATTATGTCACCCTTGCTTCTTTGTCAAATACCAGTTGACAGGATTTATGAGGTCTATGTCTGCACTCAAGTCTGTTCCATTAACCAGTTTTCTCTTTGGCCGGTTCCACATGGTCGTGATTACTCTGGCAGTACAGTGTGTCTTAGCATCAGCAGTTTCTGTTCCCAGCCTCGGTTATTTAACACCGTTGGTTTTCCTGGTTAACTAAGGTGTTTGCCTTGCCTATATATGTAAACCCTAGAATCAGTTTGTTATTATCCACAAAATGTCTTGAGGGACTTTGGCCAGATTCTGTGCAAACCTGGAGTTCTAGTTGGGAATCCTTGATAAGTGGACAGTAGTGAGTCCTCCTACCCACGGACATGGACCGTCCTTCTGTGTTTTATTTTTCTTTGATTCTTTTCATCAGAGTTTTATGTTTTTCCAAACAGGTCTTGTACTAAACTAAAGTATTTCTTTTGTTTGTGTCTTAGTAGAAATGCTTTTAAAAAGGATTTGTCTTATTTTTATTTATATAAATGTATGTAGGTGTGTGCACATGAACGATGTTGCCTGTGGAGGCCAGAGGCATTGAATCTCCTGAAGTTACAGTTATGAGCTGCCTCACATGGGTGCTGGGAACCATACTCAGTTCTTCTGCAAGAGCAGTGTATGCTCTTAACCGCTGAACCATCTTTCCAGCCCTGTCCTGTTTTTTATTTCAAATTTCATGTGCTTATTGCTTTCTCAAGTGAGAAAGCAATTGGTTCTGTAGTTATACCTAAGTGTAGGCAGGGTTTCTCATAGGAATGGAAATAACAAACAGTGTGTGTGTATTTGTATGTATGTGTGTGTATTTGTATGTATGTGTGTGTGCATGTGTGTATTTGTATGTATTTGTGTATGTATGTGTATGTGTGTATGTGTATATATTTGTATGTATGTGTGTGCATGTGTGTGTATTTGTATGTATGTGTGTATGTATGTGTATGTGTGTATGTTTGTGTGTGTATGTGTGTGTATTTGTATGTATGTGTGTGTGCATGTGTGTGTATTTGCATGTATGTGTGTATGTATGTGTATGTGTGTGTATGTTTGTGTTTGTGTATGTGTATGTATGTATATATGTATGTGTGTGTATTGCAAGGAATGGACTTCTGCAATGATGGAGGCTGGGAAATACCAGGGCCAGCACTTGGCAAACTGTAGATCCAGCACAGGGTTCCATCTGCGGGCCAGAGAGGAAGGAAGGAGAGCCAGTGTTCTGGGTCAGGAAGTCAAGCTGGTGAAGTCTTTTTTCACTTCGTGGCTTAGTCCATTTTGTGCTATGACAAGATACTCAAGGCTGGATACTTTAAAAAAAAATGCCCCTGCCCCCTCCTGAGTAGAGGCTGGGGACTAAGACTGAGGTGTTAGATTTAGGGTTAAATTATCTAGTGAAGACTGTGTCTCCACAATTCCTTCAGAGGGCATGCTGTGTCCTCCCACAGTGGAAGGTGGAGAGGAAGAGCAGTGCTGGTGGAAGCCTCTTTAATAAAGGCCTTAGTGCTGCCGGCTAGGAAGGGTCCTCGTGTGCTGCTCCTCATCAGCTTCTCACTGGCCCTCCTGACCTTCAGAGGAGGCACTTAGGCCTTTTGTTCTGTTTGGGTCTTGAGTGGATTGGTCAAGGTCTACCCATATTGAGGAGACTGCATGCTTCCCCAAGTTCTCCTTTTTCCCAGTCCAATGTTATCCACTGATTATCCAGAAGATGCTGGGAGCCCCACATCCAGTGCACACATGCAGCTATTACCCTGGCATAGTTCACCCTGGGGCAGTGTTTAATATCCACCTCTCTGCATGAGATTGTCTTCAGTCACAGGAGTGGAATGAGACCACTTATAGTGGAGTACAGAAGAGGGGCTCAGATAGTCAGGTCTGTGATGATCTTTGTATGCGGGACCCTGGAGGTGACCACTACAACCCATAAAAAAGCGAGATGAGGGTCAGCAAGTTTGCCACCAAGCTTGGGAACCTGAGTTTGATCCCTCAGAACCACATGGTGGAAGGGAAGAACTGACTTCCCAAGTTGTCCTTTGACCTCCACATGTGTGCTGTGGTGTTCATGGTCCTGTGTGTGTCTGTACGCGCGCGTGCACGTAATTTTAAATAGGAAGGACAAAGCCACAAGAACCAGTGAATTGATACTGCTTTGTTTTGTGAGATAGGACCTCTTTATGTAGCCCAGGTTGGTCTTGAACTCACAACCTTACTTCATCAACCTCCTGAGGATTAATACTTTAAAATATTTACTTTTATGTGTATGGATGTTTTACCTGAATATATGTCTATGTTCCACATGCATGCAATGCTCATGGAAGCCAGAAAAGGGTGTTGGGTCCCCTGGAACTGGAGTTACAGATAGTTGTGACCTTCATGTGAGTACTGAGACCTGAACCTAGGTTGTCTGGAAGACCAGACAGCATTCATAACCACTGAGCCAGCTCTCCTGTTCCTGAATTCACATGTTTTCAATGCACTTAAGAATATTTTCACACTGATGAAAATGTATTTGAAGA
>LOJH01016006.1:0-11888 GCA_001685095.1 Ellobius talpinus | reverse complement strand
TGTGTGTGTGTGTGTGTGTGTGTGTGTGTGTGTGTGTGTGTGTGTGTATACCCCATATGCTTGACAGTGGCTAAAATAAATAGGATTTCATTTTTGCCATTTCAAAGACATCTGGAGGTGGGTGGCTGCTGGCATTGGTTTAGTAATTCACTTATGTAAGGACAGTGTCTCGTGATTTTCTCACGCAGGATGAGATACATGGTCACAAGAACTGGAGGCAATACAGCTCACTAAATTATAAAAAGGCAGGTCTGTACTCACCTGTTAGCTTAGACAAGGAAGTTTCTACAGACTTCTAGGTCACACCTTTGAGAAAAGGGGAGTGGAAGTAGAACTTTGAGAACATATTTGTCTGCTTATTTACTTATTTATTTTTAGTACAAAGAGTACAACAACACAGGAAAGAACAAGGTTTGGAAATGATTTGGAAGTGCAAGGCATATAGTTTTGACAAATGATGAAAATTTATTATACTAAATCCTTTAGCAAAGATGATTTTCAAGCAGTTTGGGAACTCTAATGGCATCTGCATTCAGGATGAAAAATGAGTGAGCCATTATGCCACGTTCCTGATAGAACCATGGAAGAATGAAGAATGAGAATACTGATGAAACTGACAAAAAGCCTTGCATCTAAAATCACATAGACCAAAAAATGGACATGGGTGCAGGAAAATGGGGCATCTAGAAAGAACAACTCACAACCGCCTTGCACTTGGCCTTTGTCCAACTGCAAAGGACGAAGTTCCTTCCACTTTAAGATCCTTCATCCTAAACAGTCAGCTATAAAGGCAGGCTCTGTAGACCTATGCCAGAAATTTTCCTCAGTGGAGAGCTGTGGCCACCGATTAAATCTATATTGGGGCATGAAGCTTTGAGGAGACACTCAGCTACCATAACCATGGAGGCGAGTGGCTTATTTCACAATGGGTCTTACAGCCATGCCTTTATGGTTCTATCTGAAGTCCTCATTAGAAGGACTTGAACCACCGCAGACAGATAAGCTCTGTTGTGCTTTGATAGCACGCAAGGAAGGCTGCTTTGAGCCTCGGGGGAAATTTATCATGAAACTAGCTCTTCTTTCACTGGCATCCACTTCTGCTCCTGCTACTGAACAGACATCTACAGAATGCTGGCATGAAAACACAACTTAGAGACAACACTTATTCAACTTGGAATAGAAGTGTAGAGCTTATCTTCAAATTTTTAATTAAGCCCAAATTCCATGCAATTATTCTCTAACACTCTCTGAATTTAAATATTCTATATAATTGAGAAAACAACAAAGAAATAAGCAAAGAGCAAATCCCAGCATTTCTGGAAACTTACCCAGAGCTGTAAACAAGCCACGAACAAGGCTTCCTGTGGCCTTAACAATGTATTTGTGCCAAGGAGCCATGTCACCAAGAGCCACACTGACTAATCTCCACGCTGGTACTGAGCCGGAAGACATGACAGATTGACAGGAGGAGAAAGCTATTGTTTTTCCTCAGTGGCCTATGCTGTAACTGTTGAAATCATAGCTGGGAAGAAACAAACTCAATCATTCACTTAAAGTGTTCTTGTGAACAAACCGGCCAATAATTTTCTCATGGAAATAAAACTTGAGGAGGCAACCCCCACAGAAGTGAAGCAATGGCCCCACCACGAAAGTTAACTGTTTCCAAGTTAGGTTTCTAAGAAAAGGTGAAAAACGTGCAAAATCCCAGGCAAGATTGAAATCTACATTCTCAAGGTCAAGCAAAATGTATTCTGAAAAATTTAAATAAACACAGTCTTTTCTTTAGTATAAGAAGAAAGTGCCAAATGCATGTTGTGGCTACATTTATTTTCCACAGAAGAGAAATGACTGTCCTGGTGCATTTCCTTTGCAAAGATGTGACACATCACCAAGGACGTGCTCAGCATCACCAAGGATATGCTCAGCATCACCAACAATGTGCACAGCATCACCAACGATGTACGCAGCATCACCAACGATGTGCTCAGCATCACCAAGGATGTGCTCAGCATCACCAAGGTAAGCCGCCTACTTCACCACAGTACCATCATTCTGGCTTCTGTAGACAAAAATCAAGGTTTTTCACTTAAAGAGAAAGGGGGAAATGAAAGCCTCACTGTCATGGGGGGAAAACAGGGAGTAAGAGGAGGGCATGGGTCCTTCCGGCTCATTTTGCATCCAATTACTGCCCCTCTTCAGTTTAGCCAGTGATTCACTGTGGAATCCAAGATAAACTAAATTGCTTTTTTTAAGCCAGGAATTTTTAGACCTCTAGTTTCTGACACCAATGAATGAAGATTGTGGAAGGAATCTGGCAGGAGGATTACCATCTGTGGCAGCTCTTATTCTTTCTGACTTCTGCCTCAGTGCCCTGTGAGCTTTGGTGATAGGTTGCTTATTTGGGAAAACAAGTGGCCTTGTGAGATATTCCACTTCTCTCTCTGGGTCTACATGCTGTACTGATAATGCAGTTCCCATTCCATCTGCCCTCACGTAGCACCAGGGATGCTGCAAAGCCCCCTGGGTATCTAACTCAAACTGCAATCTTACACTGAATGCCAAACTTTACATCTCTATTTACACATATTCAAAACTCAAGACTTGGGAATGGAGAGATGGCTCAGTGGTTAACACTGGCTGTTTTTCCAGATGACCCAGGCTCAATTCCCAGCACCCACGTATATGCTTACACTCATCTATAACTCCGGTTTCAGAGCATCTAACTCCTTTTTCTGGCCTGCATGCAGATGGTACAGAGACATAAATGCAGACAAAATATTCATTAAACACTCATAAACATAAAGAGATATTTTAAATTTTTTTAAATTGTTTGTTTCAAAACTGAATTCTCTTTGTGGGGGAATAGAGAGTTGTGAAAGTTCACCATAACTTTCGTACTTTTGCTTTTTTTACTATGTTTTTAAGACAAGATATTGTTGCATTGCCCAGACTAGCCTGAAACGTGTGGTCCTGTGCTGTGGAATATTCCTTCACACTGTGTGATTATATGTTGCTGTGATTGGTTTAATAAAGTAGCTGACTGGCAAATAGTTGAATAGAATAAGGTTAGGCAGGAGAACCAGACTAGAAGAACACTGAGAAGAAGAAGGGCAGAGTCAGAAGAGTTTTGAGGAGACAGAAAGGGAGCAAGACATGCTGGAGGACAGGTAAAACCATGTGACATGTGGCGAGGCATAGATGAATAGAAATGGATTAATTTAAGTCGTAAGAGCAAGTTAGTAACAATCCTGAGCTATTGGCCAAGCATTTATAATTAATATTAAGTATCCATGCTGGTTATTTGGGCATTGGAGGGTAGGAAAGAAAAGTCCACCAATAAATGGCACCCAATGTCCAGGGCTATGTACATCCACATAAAGCCTGGGAAAACTTTTAAACCGAGGATTCTAAATGCACAAAAAGAAAACCAAATGTGACTTCCTGGTTCTGTGTCTCTCATGCAGGCTGTAGTACCAGGATGTGTCCCCCAGGAGCTGACTGTGGGTAGAGCCACCTGCCAGCTGCCTTGTACGACCACCATGCACTAAGCTAAAATACACCAGCAGCAGCTGACATAGCAGGTTAAGATTTGTCTCATGTGATCAAAAAACAACACAAATGCTCACTAAAGACAGATTCAGATGGAAAAAGAAACCCTAAAGTGTGGTTAAAAATATTCATAGGATTGGGAAAGAAAAAAGACAGGGTAGATACAATCATAGATTTAAAAATAGTTTAAAAACAGTAAAGTCCTTAAGAAATTCCTTTCTTAAAGTAATAAAAAGTATAGTAAGTCACATAAAAATGAGAGATACACAGAGAGTCTGGATCCTGCATGTTGTTGTGTTGTCTTGTAATTTTTTTCACTACTAATAAAGGAGCAATAACTGCTAAGAGACACCAGATTATGAAAACCATTAGATTAAGCCAGCCTATATATATATTTTTTTTAAAAAATCTTCACTTCAAAATTTAAGTCAAAATGTATGTTGTATTAGGGGAGAGGTTATGCTTTTATTTCCACAGGAAATGATAGGCTGTGGATTCATTATGAGTTAAAGAAAATCAGGTTTGATTAGGGAAGGCACCCTGAAAATCCTGGTCGCAGACATAAAGAAATAAACCTAGAAAAACAACAAAACACATAGCATATATTTTACCTGTTCAAACATAAAACAAAAAATCATCTTTGGATAACTTGTGTACAACACACAGTCTATACTTATATTACTACAGATACATATGCTACCTTAAAATGTTTATATATTTTCAGAACAGAAAGACAAAACACCAATGAAAACTAATGGCTCGCGTGGTACAGCATTTCAAAGTGCCTCTGTTTTGGTCTCCTCAGAATTCTGCATCCAGAGCAGCTTCAAGGCTGCTGGCTGAGATGACACATCCTCAAAGAATACCTTAGTCAGAACTTGGCCATAATTCTAAATTTTCTCAGGGTTCCCCAAAGATAAAAGTGCCCCAAAATAACAGGAAGCTATGTCCTCATTCCTAAAAGATAGGTTATGGATATGGATATCTATTATCATTTAAGAGGAGGTGGTTATAAGTTGTTATTGGTAATGGCCAGGGGAAAAGCTGAACAAAGGAGATTAGATTCAGGGATGTCATTCTAAAAAGAAAAGGGTATATAGAAATGATAGGATAAAAGGGTAGATTATTAAATCTACTTTAACCCAAAAAACTATTAACCATAAATATTTTACATTGGTACGGATATTTACTGATACAAATTTAAAGTACATTTTCTATACTGTATGTCTATTTCTACTCCTGTTCAAGGTTTTCTATTTATGCTGCTCATTTTAAAATGTAATGCATAATTAAGAAATGCAGATTAACAGTCATCTATATTATTCAAACTTATAGTCATGTTAGGTATGTTTTCAAGGTCATACACAGATATATTTAGATAGATAGATAATCTTCAAATACTTCATAGACTTACAGAATATGGCATTTAATATGTTTAATAACCTAAGGCTTTTTATGACAGTGAGACTTGTCTGCTCCTGGCAGCACCAATCTACTTCAGAAAAAATGACAGGCATCAAAGAAACTCAGTACGGAGTTTGTTTTCTTTGTGGCAAAAACTAGCCATATGGGCAATGAAACAGTCTTTGCCTCAATTGCTGACAGATACTATCCAAATTGGACCAGTAGGACACAAAAGAATGTGCCTGTCAAACAAGAGAATGTGCCTGTCAAACAAAAGAATGTGCCTGTCAAACTTTGCCAAGACAAGGTAGGGAAGTCCTTCAAAATTTCCTGCTTCTCAGGAATCTTAGTCAGTTGTTCCAGGCCTATAGGCCATATTTGGATGCTCCAACATTAAAGATGATCTTTGGGTGACTGTCCAGGCAGCCTGATGTCCCTGTCATTGGTAACATTTCACCCTTATGGGGTCTTTCATGGAGTTGAAGACTATATAGTCATAGTTTTACTTAGTTATGATAGAAAGTAAATTAAGTATAAGATTTTTGACTGAAAAAGGTAAGATAGATAAAAGGGTTTTTTTTTTCTAATTTTTGAAAACACAAATATACTTGATATTGTAACTGTAATTCTTACTTGGTAACTGTTTGTTGTATATAATTTTCCTATGATGAAGTTAAAACCTTCCCTTTTATTTAGACAAAAGGGGGGAAATGCTGTGGAATATTCCTTTACACTATGTGAATTTTTGTCACTGTGATTGGTTCAATAAAGAAGCTAATTGGTCAATAGCTGAATAGAATAAGGTTAGACAGGAGAGTCAGACTAGGAAAATGCTGGGAAGAAGAAGGGCACAGTCAGAAGAGTTGCCAGGAGATGCAGTGGGAGCAAGACATGCTAGAGGACAGATAAAGCCATGTGCCATGTGGCAACACATAAATTAATAGAAATAGGTTAATTTAAATTTTAAAAGCTAGTTAGTGATAAGCTACTGGACAAAGACTTATAATTAAGTATCTGTGTTGGTTATGTTGGAACTGGCAGGCAGGAAAGAAAAGTCCACCAACATTCCTGCTCCCTAAATCTCCTGACTGCTGGGCCTATAGATGTGTCTCTCCCTGTTCCACAAAATTCCCCAGTTTGAATCACTTCCTGTCTAATCCAGCTCTGCCTTGAGATCTATACATTGTGTTTGCAACATCTCCCATGTCTCTGTTTCAATTCTATCTTCACTATAATATGGTTCTTTACTATTAGAAAGTCTAATTCTCTTCTTTATTCCCAGTATCAAGCAGTTCCACAGAGGCACTTGGTATTGGATATGTGGTTGTTCTTTGAGAAGGAGGCAGCAGTGCCCAGGATGAGAGATCAAGTTTCTCGGTGTTTTAAATGCCTGGCATGTTACTCTTTGAGATGCAGTGAGAGTAATTCAGTACTACCAGGAAGGCTCGGAATTTTCAAGATCATGATCATTTACACATCCTTATAACAACTTTCACTTACTTTGTTCTCTCTTTGTGATATTTTTAAGATGGATCATTGTTGCAGAATAAACATCATTAATTTGTTTTGAGGAGACAGCAACATTAAAACAGGAAATGGGGAAGGAATGGTGCCAGACATGGCACTGATACACTATTATTGGATAAAACATTTATAGGCACCAGATCTGTTTATTTAGAAACTGATGTCTAGAAAACACTTTAAAGTCAAGATGTCTTTCACTGCCCTCCCATAAGCAGCTTTTTATTGCTGATGCAACAATCACTGGTTTCTCTAAACTACTAACATCAATGTGAATGAATACAACCATAAGAAGAATTGGCCTATTAATTCTAATTGCCCACAGTGAAAACTTCAGGATTATAGGTACAATGATGAAATTATAGGTATAAAGTTATTTTTAAAAGTTTCTGTTCTTAACTGTTTCTGTCTTGAAATTGATCCAAATCACCAGCAATGTTTCTGTTTTGTTTATTCTGAGAACTTGGGGATCCATTAGAACTCATGAAATAAATTTTCTTATAAAATGAGCTTTGTATTTCCAGAAGAATATTTTATTTTAGTATCCAGATGTTTTTCTGAACAAATAAACACATCATAAATTAACTAAAATTATAATTTTTCCTGAGTGTGTGTGCATGTGTGTGTGATCTTCAAATGTCTCAAGTGCATTCCAGTTTCAATAGTTGTACAAGATCTGTCTTATCACAAGTAACTTGGCGTACTCTACAGCTCAACTCCTTTGATTTTATTCCTAATGTTGTTTCTCGTGAGACAGTTTTAAAGAGGAAAATGTCAATGCTTTTGGGTACAAGAATAAATACCTCTTCACCATACATTACCCGAAAACTGACATTTTTATTCTTCTCACATAAGATTTTATTTGATTTGCTGTTTTCTAATGACTATAGTTAAAGTGTAAATGCCCTGTCAATAAAAGCATCAGTTTATGATGAGTTAGGTTATAATAAGCAACAAGTATGATAAACTGAAGATCGCTGTCCTTTAAAAATAAAGGCTAAGCCTGGCTACCATGCCCACTCGGAGCAGCATCCTTATACGCATCTTAGGTCAAAAGGTAGATCTTAAAAACACGAATCTTCCCGTGGGGCTACTGCGGTGCTGGCTGCCTCCCTCTTTGACTTCCACATTGTTCTGACCCACTGATTCAGTTGTAACCTCCTGCCTGGCTCACTGTCTCCCTTCTGATCTCCGCCATCAGCTCTGTGAGGTCAATTCCCATGTGGGTGACCAGTCTGACAGTCTTGCCTCTCAGCAATTTGCCCTTCTTAATTCCGTTTACTGTTTTGGTCCAGTTACCACCTAGACCTGCCCCTTCTTGAAATTTCAAACTCTGCCTTCGGTTCATTGAACCACATCTTTTGTGTCCCCAATTCCCTTATACCCACTGCATCTTCCCTTGTGTGTGTGTGTGTGTGTGTGTGCGCACGCGCGCACACACATGTGTGAGCAAGGGTTTATGCATATGAGTGTAGGTGTTCTCAGAGTCAGAGGTACTACATCCCTGGGGCCACTAGAGTTACAAGCCATTTTAGGCTGTCCAGTGTGGGTTCTGGAAGTAACTAGAGAGCTCTGCAAGAGCCGTAGCCTTCTTAGACACAAGCACCTCTCCAGCCCTTTCTCTGTGCTCTCTACTCTATTTGGTTCCTGTTTATCAACCTACTCTATTTATCCTCTCATTTTTTATAACTAAGTATCAGAGTGTACTCTTTCCAAATCCTCACCACACACAGGCTGAAATACCAGGGCTGGATCAATCTAGCTGTCAACTCTTCCCTCTGCGTCCAGACTAACAAGATCAGACATGAAAAACTGCAGTACCCATTTTTGAGGATGATCAATATTTTAAAGTTGTGGAAAAGGATTCCAGCTTCTGGAATAAGGGCATGGGTAGGCCTCTAATCCACCTGGCCCTTACGAAGCAGTAGCCACTGTTCCTTCAAGACAAGTTGCCGCTGATGAGCAAGTCGGCCTTTCTTCTTCATTTATTTCGCTCCAGCACAAAAGTCTGTCTCCACTGGCACTCCATGCCCTCTCCCTGCTCCTGTGTCTCCAAGGCCCCTTTTTATAAACCAATATGTTTCTGTTTGGCTAACTCCTTATATCCTGGCTTTCCTATGTCGGTCCATGTAGTGAGAAAACCCAGCAAAACCATGCTTTGTTAATTAATAAGATACCACTCAGTTTTCTCCTTTCTTTTCAGGTTACACTGACAACAAGAAGGTCTGTGCTTGCTTGCTTACATTCCTCAGCACTTTGCATTTCCTCCTTCTGGGGAGATCTGGCTCACATCTCATCCCACGCCACCAAGTCTGCTTTTGTCTCAATGTTGATTCCAAATTTTATAAATTAGAATCTTTCCATGACATTTTTATCCAACCCTCTGAGACACAAGCATCACCTCCTGGAAGCTGTTTCTGTAGCTTTCCCTTGACCCTTCATGCTTGCTAAGAGGCTTCTACCCAGGGAAACAACCATGCTTTGCATGCCTGACTAAAAGGAGCAGTACTGATCACACTCTGCCAGTGTAGCTTACACCACTCATTCTGATGTACCTTTAAAAAATTACAGAATTCACTTATGATATTTTATTATCTCTTCCAATGGCATGTAAGTTTATCTGTTTCTTTTACAGATATATCTAAAAACCTTATATGACATAATAGCTCAAAAAACATTTATTGGGGTTGGAGCAGTGTCTCAGAGGTTAAGAGCACTTGTTGCTCTTGCAGAGAACCTAGGATATTTATCAGCACCTACATGGTGGTTCACAACTGTCCGTGACTCTTGTTGTAGGAGATCCAACTCCCTCTTCCAACCTCCACAGGCACCACACATGTGGTGCACAGACATATATGCAGGCAAAAGTTCTGTATGCCTTTTTATGGTATGCACACATCAAATAAATAAATCCAAAAAAAGAAACTGTCACAAGAATGGATTTTTGTTTCCTTGACAACAGTCGGACTTGACTTTTCGCCCAAGTCTTGGTTTCCTTTCTCTGAATCTTTTTGCTTCATCTTTAAAAAAATTGTTTAACTTTTAGTGTTCACCCCAGTGCCCTCTGTAGATTCCCCACCTAGTCACTTGGTGACTTCAGCCAGTGTCTTGATCTGAACCATGTCCCTCATGATGGTACCTGAAATCTCTATCTCCAATCCAAATATTTCTCCTGTATTGTGACATAAATAGAATGTTCCTCACCTCCTTTCCAAGGACCTTTCGTCTGAGCCACCGTCAGCACCGACTCACGTGGTCATGACTCTATCTATTTATGTCTTCTGCAAACTACCTTTTCTAAATTAAGTACAATATTTCATCTCACACCTCCAAGTGGGGGTGAAAATGATGCTCCAGATGTGACCGTGACTCCACGTTTTATGTAACCAGGAAGGATGCAAACCAGAGATTGACATTTCTCACAGTGTTAAGGAGCCATATTTGTGGGTAGGTCAGGAAAGGCCTTGTTTGCAGCTCTCAGTTGATGCTGCTTCCATCACTTTAAAAACTCCTAACAGTTATTGGCTCAGAATACCAAATGGATTTTCTATCATGAATTTATAAGTTAGAATTGAAAGCAATTATCTTCTCCACCATTCACTTTGACAAATAGAAACAATCAACTGGCAACATGATCACACAACCAGAAGGTTCACATTTCAAACAAAAACACACAACCATAGCAAGACTGTGAGAGTGCCAAAATGTGTATCATTCCAAATAAATAGCATAATGTGATATGGTAGATAGAACTCTGGAGTGTCAAACCCTCCACCAGAATTAAATATCATAACGTGATATGGTAGACAGAACCCTGAAGGTTCAAATTCTTCACCAGGCTTAGAATGCTATTTCTTGTTGGTTAGTTGTTAGCCTTCAAGCAGGTTATAAAAATAGTAAACACTGAGCACTCATAACCTGAGTGATACTTTTTAGGGTTTTTCATTTGCTGGTTCTCTCAAAAACTTATAAAACAGGCACCAAGCAATAGAGATGTAGTCTTTCACTCAAGATCACAGCTGGTCCCAGACAGTCACTTGATTGCAAAGTCCGTGAGTTAAATGCCATATTGTGTTCTAAAAGTTCATTTCCAATACTCTCACTTAACTAAAATACTGCATCAAAATAATTTCAACTTACTATTAGAGGAAGATACAGAGTCATTAGCAAACCGGTAAGAGTCCATAGAGTGTTGTCTCCTTTTATACTTGAATTGTATTGTTTTCTGATGGATTTGAGAAGACTTCCCTATTGTGGTAAATGATATGAACTGAATCTTACCTTTGAGTCTTAAGAACTTCTATTTAGGAACCTTGAAGACAATGTTAAATATTTACTGAAATGAGGAGAACCTCGTGGATGTCCTGAGCAATGCTACTCATGGAAGTCCACTGCAGAAAAATAAAGCTGCCTCTATTGTGTACCAACTAACATATCAGTTGTTTTATACCATCATTAGGAGGAAATAATCAGCTATTAAAAATACAACACTAAGGAAGTCGGATTTTCAAATCTCTAAGAGTAATTTAGTCCTACAAGAAAAAGATTTATCTGATACTTAAGTCCATCATAGTGTGAATTTGGGAAACATTCTTCATTGTTCATTTCTCCTTTCAACAACCATTAATTTTACTAAGCAATTACCATGCAGGATATCATGTAATATGCCACAAATGCACTTTTGAGACAAAAATGATTATGGCCCTTACAGGGTTTGTTGCTCAATGGGGGAGATTTTGGCATGGGCTTTATAATGCAAATGATAAGACTATTATGCTTTCAACGTGCCTGGGAAAAATATGCAACACATATGTCAATGACAATTCTCGTCATATTTTGTGACACAGAAAGCAGAGTATTATCAAATGTACATGACAAACTAAATTTCAAATAGGAGCTAATTCCATATTGACATGATGTCATTATCCTTCATGATGACATCTTCAACCACAGCTCAGCACAGTATCACAACCAGCCCTCAAGTTAAGTCTTCTTGGGTCATTAAAGTACCTAAAATAAACTGCTAGTGCAGAATGAAGTTTGGTCTTTATGCTACAGAAACTGAATTTCTCTTTAGGGGTATTAGATTCTAGCTCAGGAATGGATGCTAGCTATCCCATGACCTCTAAAAGTACTTTCCCATGCTATTTTACCCAACAAATATGAATAGAAGCGTACATGGAACAAGGGAATTAGGATCTTTTCAATGTCTCTTTTAACACTTGCTTTCTAGGTCCCTTGTCTGCTAAAGAGGGTATGTTAGTTATGTTGCTAGGCAGTATGACTCATGGAGAAATGTAATCTGATTGTCTATTGCATCTGTGACGTAGGAGGGTCATCTGTCTGTTACTTTCACTGGATAATAAAGAAACTGCCTTGGCCTTTTGATAGACCAGCCCTTAGGTGGGTGGAGT
>LOJH01016005.1:0-13764 GCA_001685095.1 Ellobius talpinus | reverse complement strand
ACAATGTGTCTGCCCACATGTCTCCCACCCACGCGCCCGCCCGCCGCCTCTGGGTGTCTCCCAACCACGCGCCCGCCGCTCGCCGCTGGGACTCTGCACCTTCCAGGGACTCACTGCCACCGCTCTGGCAGGATTTTTTAAACATTTTTAAAATTGGTGCCGTGACTCACGGCACCAAATGATGTTTAAAAATCTGTCAGAGCAGCTGCGTTCCGCTCGTGGCGGGGCGGGCTGGTGCGGCGGCACAGTAAGTCCCCGAAGGTGCATAGTCCCGGCATCGGGTGCGTGGGTGGGAGACACCCAGCGGCGGCAGGCAGGTGCGTGGGTGGGAGACATGTGGGCAGACACATTGTATGGAATTGAATTGGATATTTATTGCTTAAAGGAGGGGAAGGAGAGGGGGGAGAGGGAAGAGAGGAGAGACACGTGTGCCGAGAGAGAGAAAGAGATTTAAGATGGCAGAGGAGACGGGCAGGGTCACTGGGAGTGGGCGTGGCTTGCCTCTTAAAGAGTCAAAACCCATAACAATATGTATTATCTAATTTGGTCCTGAAACAATCACATGAACTACCCATGACTAAGTTTTATTCTTTTTTCTCTCCCTTCCTCCCTCCCTTCCTTCCCTCCCTCTCTTTATAAATTAAGAACTAGACAGAGTGGCCAGCTGAATAATCACAGTATACTGATAAAGAAAAAAAAAGGAACTAGAGTTGAGAGTCAGAGCATTTCTGCTTTACAATACAGCCTCTGAAAGACTTTTGTTTGTTTGGTTGGTTGGTTTTAAGATAAGTATCCCAGGCCAGTTTCTAACTTGCTGTCTATCCAAAGCTGGCCTTGAACTCCTGATCTTCCTACTTTACCTCCTGAGAGCTGAGAGCAAGTGGTAGGGATCTGTGTGCCTGAGTGCGGGTGTCCTTGGAGGCCAGACAAGGGCATCCTATCCCCTAGAGCTGTTGACAAAGTCTGTCTTCCACACCTCACCCAATTCATGACGTATGTACGTGTAAAAAGATAGATCCCTCTACTGATCACACATAAGCTATATGTGAGCGTCGTTTCTGGGGGTCATTAAGTTTTTAGAGGCAGCCTCTCAAATGAGAGCAAGCTGAGAAAATGAGGGGAGAAAAACAAGTCTGAGTGGTAAAATGAATCCCACAGATCTGTGGCTCCTTCTGTTATGGTTATGTTTGTTTGCTGAGCAGAGGTCTCCATATGTAGCCCAAGCAGGTCTGCCTATCTTGACTGCCCCCACCCTGCCCAATGCTGGTATATGTGTGCCACATCCACCTTCTCCTGTCTTTAAATATACAAGCATGTGCCCTGAATGTGCCGAGTTAATTCTTCCAGTGTTAAGCCGAGGGCTGCCATGGATGGGGCTGTTGTGACTAAGAGCCTAGGGTGGAGAGCTATAAAGCAAGCAGAGGGGGCACCATTGGTGCTGGCCGTGCACCTGCTCCAAGTAGGCCTAACCCAGAATTGATGAGCTCAGCAGCTGAGCTGGGTCTATAAATCATTCCTGCTTTGTTGTGTTCTTCTTTGTCCCATATTTGCTCCTTTAACTATTTCAAAGTGAGGAGTTCAACTAGTCCCAGTAAGCATGCCTCCGTGTGCTTCAAACTGTCTGATTCGAATGTTTGTATTCATTCGAAAATGCAGCTAATCTCTTCCTCTACTTTTACAATGAACAGTAAGTCAGCTGAAGAGATGGGTGTGGCTTGGGGTTAAGGATTGCCACCACCTCTGAGCCCAAGACTACTGAGTGAGCTGCCAGCTTGTGGACAGGACCAGCTATAGACCCCTCTCCAGGAAGGCCCTGCAGCACCTGAGGCATTGCTGGAACAGCGGCTCAGAGTAGGAGTCGCATAGGGATCATTAATAATGAGTTGTTCTGTGTTCATAGTTCCCAAATATCTTCATTTTAGCTATCATCAGGTTTCTTTATTTTTTTAGATTTATTTATTTTATTTTATATGTATGAGGGTTTTACCTGCATTGTGTGGTTAATTCTTATGGAGGTCAGAAGAGGGCTTTGGATGCTGTGAAACTGAAATTATAGACAGTTTAAGGCAACATGTAGATGTTGGGAATCGAACCCAAGTCTTTTGAGAGAGTGCAAGTGACCCTAACGATTGAGCCATCTCTCCAGCCCCAAGCTTTGCAGTGTTTAACTTGATTACAGTTCTCTCCGGCTTTCTAATATTGCTTTCATCCAAACACAGTATATAATCAAATGTGGGGAAGTCTTCTTTGGGAGCCTGTCTTGCCTTATGGGCTGTGCTAATGATTAGAGAGCACACAGTCTAAGTCTGAGCACTACACAAAGCTGGTGATAAGGAAATGCCATTATAGTGACGTGGGAGGCCATACATGGTCATTTCCTGCAGCCATATTGGTCCCAGTTAGTTACAGTTGATCTTAAATTAAGTCTCTACAATCTGATGCTGCATCAGCTTGGAGACATCATGCATTTTGCTTCCTTTCTCCTAAGGCCTTTTGGCCTCCCTCAACTCACCAAGTAATCTAAATAAAAATTGGAGGTCGTTTTTTATTCTTTATTTTTGTTTCTGAGATAGTAAAGATCCAACTCTGTGCCTTGTGCATACTAGGCAAGAGCATAGTCTACCATGACACACATTCCAGGTTTTTGTTTAATGTTTGAACTCAGAGTCAGCTAACTTATTAGTATCCTGCTATTAGATTTCAGTTCAAATAGATTACAGCTTCTTGTAAGAGTGGCCCCCCAACTACTTAGCCTTAGATGGAGAGTTCTAAGTTAGAGAGGGTTGGCAGAGTTTCCAGTAGCCTGTTTCTGTTGGGACGGACACTGTTCTGGAGTTATAGCCTAGAAAGCTTCACTCTATGGGTTCCATATGCTAGGGTCAACCATCACTCAGAAAGTCCAGCCACAGCTAGGGATATAGGCCAGTGGGAGGCAGACTTGCCTAGCAGGCCCAGAGCCCCAAGTTCAATCCTCAGCAGTAAGTGGTTGAAGTGGAAGTCTCTCAGCAGAGTGATAGAAAAGCAAGGGACTTCTTTCAGAGTGGCCAATCCTGAGAAGGGCAGGACAGGGAGGTTAGCATCTTAAGTCTTGTCTTCCAGGTGCTGACAGCAGTTTGAGGAAAGAGCAAAGGCAGGGGCCAAGAAGTATGTGTGGGGAAACAGTGCTTGCCTAGCTGTGATCTGGGGTACCCCAGGTCTAGTTATGTAGGGTCCTGCTGGCATCGGGGATCATTATTGCTTGAGAGGGACAATGTCAGTCTTCCATCATGGGGTAGCTGACTGTACAAGTCTAATTGTTCCTAGAACTTGACGTGAGCTAAGGAAGGCAAATGACACAGAGAACAAGTTAGACAAAAATGATCAGAATTCGCTAGAACCCAGGCACTTGTACAAAGTAAAGATGGTTTTATTTGTTTTGTAGTCTCCGCTCTTAAACTCATCAAAATCTGCCCCCACTCCCCCACCCCAGCACACACAGGGTAAAACTCTGGGTTCTTTCCTCTCCGTGCTTAGGCTGGCATAGAAAATCGGCAGCTGGATACAGTAGATTTCTTCTTGAAGAGCAAGGAAAATCTTCTTACTCCATCTTCAAAACCTCCTGTTCCTGATCAGCTGCATCACCTTCCAACCCAGTTATATTTAAGACGTAAGTAAAATATTTCTACATGCGTGCTATCATTTAGACATTTTCAAATCATTATAGTCTTTGTAATTTATGTGTGTGTGTGCCTGCTTGTGTGTATGTGTGCCCACAATTGTACAGGCGCCTGGGGAGGCCCAAAGAGGGATCCCCTGGAACTAGAGTTACACATGGTTGTAGGCTACCTGATGTGAATCCCGGGGACAGAACCCCAGTCCTGAGAAAAAGCAGCCAGCGCTCTTGACTGCTGAGCCATCTTTCCACTAATGGCTTTTTGCTTGTCAAAACTCAGTTACAGGGCTTATGTACTTTGAGGGAATTTATCGAAGTCTGCAACGTTCTCATTGTAGGGACTGGTATTGCTCAGTGCTGCAGCATTGTCTGACATGTGTGGGGCACTTGTTCAGTCTAAGGAAGTACTAGAAGCCACCCAGGGTGACTCCAGTGTCTACTGTTTTGTTTAAACTATTAGCTGTATGATATAAGTGTTCTCTCTCTCTTTCTTTGTGTGTGTGTGTGTGTGTGTGTGTATACCTATGTATAGTCATTTACATGGGATAAATTCTAGACGTAGAAATTTCAACTCTAAGGGTGTTATCATACTTGGCTGCAATATGCAGTTGAAACTATCCTCAGGCAAGTTTTATGAATTTTCACTTTAGTTACAGGAGAAAATGCCAATCTTCTTCATGAGATATGAGCAAAATTTTTTTCTTCTTAATATTATCTCAGGCTGGAGAGATGGCTCACCTGTGAAAAGTGCATATTATTCTTGCAGAGGACCTGAGTTCAAATCCCAGCACCCATGTCAGGTGGCTCACAGCCTCCTGCAACTCTAGCTCCAAGAGATCCAAGATCTCTTACCTCTGATTAAAAATAAAGAGGGACTGGAGAGATGGCACAGTGGTTAAGAGCACTCTGTGCTTTTCCAGAGGGCCTGGGTTCAATTCCCAGCACCCACATAGTGGCTCACAACTGTCTGTAACTCCAGTTCCAAGGGATCTGATGCCTCTTCTTGCCTCCTTGGGCTCTAGGTACACACCTTGTCTTGATCATAGGGTTGGTTTTTCTTCCTCTTGGATGTGTTTTTTAAGCTTCTCAAAAATACACATATAGATTAATTCGTAGGAAAAGACTTGATTTGTGGTATTGAAAGTGTTCCGTCAGCAGCTGTGTGGCCGCTGTTCCCCGCATGTGTTTGATAGTTTGGGCTTTCTCTTCTCTTACCTGCACCGCCCTTATGTAAAGGCAGAAATGGATCTGAAATCAGATGCCTGGGAATGAGCTTCGCTTACCTTCCTGGGCCTGTTTCCCATAATTCTTGCACACACGCATTGGCAAAGCTGGATGGATGCTGAGAGACAGGAATCCCCCGAGAGGGCCCTCAAGCCGGAAGAGGGGATTCAGGGCGTATTCCATCCCTGTCCTCTACACGCCTGTTGGAGTGGCTTTGGAGTCACAGAGGTTTAAGTTCAAATTTTGGCTCTGCCATTTTATTTACTTTCAGAATTAGCTTGGGTAAGTGACTTATTCTCTCTCTCAATCTCAGTCTCCTATCTATGGAAAGGAAGTAAACACTTAATGGGTTGTCAAAAAGAAAAAAAAAAGAGTTTATAAAACACCAAGTCTGTAAAATAATAGTAATAATACCAGTAAGTGTTTATTAGTGGCTGTAGTCATTGAAGTTTGCAAGTCATAAGCCTTCCTAAGGTGTGTGAGCATGTGAAAACAAGACACTGGACCTTGTTCATATATGTAAGAACATTGCAGCTAATATTTGGATTGCTAATTTGGAGAGCTGGTTGCCATGTTAATTTCCTCATTTCTTCTCAGAGGTGGAAGAGATGAGACCAGCCCTGGATTTGCTCTGCTCGGCAATCAGAGAAAGCGACTCCGAGACCCAGAGCAAACACTTTGCAGAGCAACTGCTTCACCTCACACTCTCCTTCCTTAACAAACAGATAAGGGAGCTTTTTGTGCACACTGAAGGTAAGAATAGCAATGAGGGTGGGCCATGCCACTCCTTATGAGAACAGAAACAGGAAATGCAGTGAAGGGGCACAGCACAGTGAAGGGGCACCCCACAGTGAAGGGGGCACACCACAGTAAAGGGGGCACACCACAGTGAAGGAGGCACACCACAGTGAAGGAGGCACACCACAGTGAAGGGGGCACACCACAGTGAAGGGGACACACCACAGTGAAGGGGGCACACCACAGTGAAGGGGGCACACCACAGTGAAGGGGGCACACCACAGTGAAGAAGAGGCACACTACAGTGAAGAAGGGGCACACTACAGTGAAGAAGGGGCACACTACAGTGAAGAAGGGGTACACTGCAGTGACTAGAAGGCACACTATAGTGACGAACGGGCATACTGCAGTAAAGGGGCACACTGTAGTGAAGAAAGAGTGAGGGGAATGGGTTTGACATAGGAGCACCGGCAGGAAGCTCTAAGGATAATCTCTGTGCAGAGTGGAGTGGACTGTGCTAAATGCAGCTGCTCGTAGAAAGGGAGAAACACCTCGGGTTATTGTTTGAAAATACTTGTTTTCAAATTTGACAATTCCCAGAATTCCTTTCAACAAGTTGTAGTATATTTTCCCTTTCTTTTCTTTCCATGCCTATTTACACATGAACGTACACACTCATGCACATGCACACATACTCACACACACATGCAAATTGGCACACTGATGTGTTTTACAGAGCTAGATGAGCATCTCCAGAAAGGAGTGGACATTTTGACCAGCTACATCAATGAACTTCGGACTTTCATGATAAAGTTTCCTTGGAAGCCAGCAGATGCCCCTGATGACTGTGACGTAAACAAAGATGTCCTCACAGTAAAGGAGGGCAAAATTTGGGAGAAACTCAGCTTTGAGGTAAATATGAGTACTCATCATATCTCTGCAGATTCAGATAACCTAAGAAAACACCAGAAGAAATGGATTTTAGAGTCTGTACCCTGTGCTGTGTCTTTGGCCAGGGTCTTAGGATTTGCTGATGTGGGTTCTTCAGGGCATGATATCAAATCCGTATCTCCAGGTCCTCCTCATTTCATGTGGCGCGTAGGCAGATGCCCTCGGAATGCCATGTCGGCCACAGGATCAGCCTTTAACCCACCTCCAGTGGCAGCTCCCAGCAGCCCTGCATCACTGCTTGGGCCTGGCACTTTGTTTTATTTTTTTATTTCTTTCGGAGACAGGGTCTCACTCTCCCAGGCTTTCCTTGAACTCATTTTATAAGCCAGTTATCACAGCCCTCATCAATGAGCACCCTAACTGTCACTTTCTTCGTGTCCTCCAAGTTGTGGGGTCCTGGGCTGTTGAGGTTCTCCTCTTCAGTCAGTACCAAACCTTGCCAAGATATAGATTTTCTTTCTTTCTTTCTTTTTTTTTTCTTCAAGACAGGATTTTGCTGTAGCTTTGGAGCCTGTCTATAGACCAGGCTGGCCTCAAACTCACAGAGATCCGCCTGCCTCTGCCTCCCAAGTGCTGGGATTAAAGGCGTGTGCCATCACCACCCAACAAGAAGTAGATTTTGAAAGGCCCCTTAGTAGGTGTCTAGTACATGCATATATTCTGCCTTGGCAATAAGAAAGCTACAAGGAACTTAAACTTACTTTTTCTTCTTTTTCCTAGGAAGTTATTGCTGATGCCATTTTAAATAACAAAATACCAGAGGCACAGACTTTCTTCAGGATTACTGGTCATTCTGCTCAACAGCTGGAGGAGCTGGTCAGGATAGGCCTAGATTTGGTGTTTGACAGTTTGAAAAAGAACAGTGTAGATAAAGCCTCCATGCTCTTGAGGAATATGGTGAGTGGTGACACTCTATCTGTCTCTGATGGATAAGAAGGCTTGACCCCACCCCTCTGTTTTGAGACAAAGTCTCTCTGTAGGCCAGGTTGACCTAGAACTCACTCTACAGCCCGGACTGGCCACAGATTTATTCATGATCCTCCTAGCTCAGCTTCAGCATGTTGGGATTACAGGCATGACCCACCACACCTGACATCTCTTGTTTTCATTTGTTTTTAGACGCTGAGTGGCCCAGGCAAAGAGCCTCAGTTTTGCTGAGGGCGTCTGTATTCATGTAACCCTTTACGTCTCCATTTGAACTTTTTGGTGGCTTATGCACTAGCTTAGGGCTTTATGTTCCCTAGTTTTGCTTCATTTGAGAAGGGAAATCCTAGAAGAAGCAGGGCTTCTGAGCTAAGTTAAGATCTGGTCCTCATGACTGGAGTCTTACCAGGGAAGCCTGCTGAAAGTGCAGATGTGTTTGTTGTTTCTGTCAACCTTGGGTTCCCACCAAACCACTGTAGCAGCTTGTTGTAGTCTTGGTCCTCTGGTTGCCTAGTATTACCGTAAATTGTTCTGTGTGTTGCCTTTGCTCTGGGAAAATAACTAAGGGCTTTGGGGACAAGCAATCAATACATAGAACTGATGGAGAAAGTAAATATTCCCAAGAGCAGAAGCCGTGTGCTGTTGTAGCAGAACACATGTCTACAGGAGAGCTTTTCTGCATCTAACATACTTATGTTCAAATGGGTTCTTTACAAATGTAAGCTTTTAAATTTCATTTATTTCAGGGCTTCAATGTGGAAGATGAGTTGCTCAGGATATGCTTTTACACAACTGATAAAAATATACGGGACCTTTTGGTAGGTAAAGGTGTGGTAGGTAAAGGTGTGACTATGTAGCTTTTGTTTTTCATTTTGAGACGGGATCTTGGTATGTAGTCCAAGCTGGCCTCCGACTCCTAACCCTTCTGCCTCAGCTCTCTAGATGCTAGGATTACAGGCATGCCCGACTGTGGATTACATTCTTATTAGACCACCTTGATGAATTTTTTTAAACTTTAAAATAAATAATTTTAATATCTAAGAAACATGAGTGGAGGAAACATGATAATCCTTTTTAATGATTGTTTGAGTATTTTGGTATTTGACATTGTGGTAAAGGAAAATTTATAAAAATATATATTAACTTTAAAATGCAGCTTGGAGGGTTGGCAGGCGGCTCTGCAGATAAAGGCTCATGGCAAGCTTGACAGCCTGAGTTCTGTCCCTGGGACCCACATGGTAGAGGGAGAGAACCCAGCTCCTACAAGTCGTCCTCTGACTTACACACACACACACACACACACACACACACAGAGGTGCACCATACAAATTAAATAATGGAATGAAAAATTTTTAGTGTGGAATACAATTTCCTCCTCTTCCCCTCCCTCCTGTCTCCCTTTTTCCCTCCCTTCTCTCCCTTTCTCTTCCTCTTCTCCCCTCCCCCCACTCTTTCTTTGTGGTACTGTGGACCAAACCCAGGGCCTGAGGCATCCAAATAAGCACTCTACCAGCTATATTCTACCCCAGCATACAGTTATTAAATGGTATTTAATCTCAAAACAAAATGGCCTTTGTTTTGACAATGGTTTTGATTTTTGTGTGGTCATTGCTATAATTGCTTTTTATCCAAGGTTGAAATTTTAAAAGGAAAAGAATGTTTTTCTGAAAAAGAAAGAAGAACTATAGACTTTGTTCATCAAGTTGAGAAGTTTTATTCAGGACATTTCCAAGAAAATGTTCAGATGCAGTCCTTTCCCAGGTAGGCTCATTAGTCCCCTAGGTAGCAATGGATGAAGGTTGTGGGTAGCGCATTGTTTGTAATAATTATGAGCAACTTTGCTTTTGTGGAAATAAGCACTCATTCCTCAGGAAAGTAAAATTTGTATCTTAAAGAGGGGCATCAGCTAGGCAGGGCACCGGTGACACATGACTTTAATTCCAGTTCTCAGAGGCAGAGGCAGGTGGATCGGTGTGAGTTCAAGGCCAGCCTGGTCTACAGAGTGAGTTGCAGGACAGCCAGAGCTACACAGAGAAACCCTGTCTCGAAAAAACAATACAAAAAAAAGAATTAAAGTGTGTGTGTGTGTGTGTGTGTAAATAAATAAATGAAATCTTACTGTTTTTAGTTATTGGATAAAGGAACAGGACTATTTCAAGCACAAATCTGTCTTGGATACATTCCTCAAACGTGATCAAACAGATGAGTTTAGTCAACAGGACCATAGGATAGCACTGAATTGGGCTCGCTGGTGGGATCTGCAAACACAAGAATGCATCCTTCTCCCCAGGATAAGTCCAGAAGGCAAGTACAAAAGCCCCTGAAATATGAGCATATTAAACAGGGAGTAAGTTAGACATTAATGTTTTAATATTTGGAAGTCTCTACTTTAGAATTCCTTTTGGTGGGGAGGCTTGCTTTCTTTAAAATTCAGCTGTTGAGTTAAGACCTCTTGTTTACAAGGTTTTTGTAATGGATTTACACTGTGGTGGTGAAAAAGTCACAAGGTTCAGCGAGTGGATATTATCAAAGCCAGCATTATCACTCCAGCTTTGGAGTGACATCTCTCTGTCCAAACAGCCTCTGAGTTTCTTATGTAAGCTGGGAATTAGTATCACACCGAGCTCTGGCGCGTAGCTAACTGGGTGAGCAGTGATAAAGTCTTAGCATCAGATTCATGCATCTGTTTTAGCCTGAGTCTCTGTGTGGCAGAGGAGGAGAAAGCTGGCAACTTCGGTGCCTGTTTTGTTCTGACTCTGCAGAGAAGAACCTTCCCTCTTCCCATCTGTAGTGTTGACTAGAAAATGAACAGAGAAGACTGTTACATTAGTAGAGGCCTGCATAAGCCACATGCTATGACTACATAGTCAGTGACCACAGTTCACTGCACTGTTAAAAGGCTCTTGTCTTATTCTTTATATAGAATACAAAGCATATTCCCCGGATGCTCTCTGGAGATACCTCACCGCTCGCCATGACTGGTCAAGCATTAGCCTTTGGATTGAAGAATTTCAGACCCAGGAAACCGGGTCCCCTCAGCAGAACAAGTGGCCCCCTCTGAGTGCTGACATCATTGATCAGAATACTTGCTGCAACAGTTACCTGAGGAATAAGATTTTAGACAAGCTGGCCAGGTACTGTAACTGTGAGACGAAAGTCCAATGGGGAAAACAAAAGAAATGAAAATTTTAAAAAATAATAATGATGGCGAAGGGCAGAATGCTTCCCTGGTGCCTGCAGGCTGTGTCCAGTGTGTGTGTTCACAGATTTGCGATTGCACACGTGTGGGTTCCCCCTTTAAATTACTGCAGGTCAGTGCGGTGCTGCTTCATAACGTAGCATTTGAAGGGTGGGTATGGTTTAATGTCATGGTGGTGAACAGATTCTCAAACTCCGGTTGCAGGTTCTCCCCACAACATTTTGTGCCTTGTTTTGTTTGTTGTGAGACAGGGTCTTGTGAGGTAGCCCAGATTGGCCTGGAACTTGCTACTTAGTGATCTCTGATGCAGAATTGTCATTAGAACTTCAAGGAGCAAATGGCAGGAGACAGAGTTAGAAACCCCAAGATGAGGTGTCCTGTAGCTGTATCCACTCTTCTTATAATACAATAATACAAGATAATGTCACCACATTTCTACATGGCCTTGATCTGCAGAGGACTGTGGAAGTAAGACACAGAGCAGATTGGGGATTTTAGCTCATTTATAAAGATAATTGTGTTAGATCTAACCATGTGAACTTGCTGTTTGCGCGTGTCCAAAGTAGCTGACTGTCAGCTTTCACATGGTTCAGTCTAATCCGTCTTCCTACAGAAAGTTAGGTGTGCACATCAGCATGTGTCCCCATTGTCTCTCGTGTTCCTTTCCGCTCGTACTGCTGGGGATGCACTGACGCTCTCCACCCTCACAGCGTGCAGGTGCAGTCAGATCCAGGAAGTGGAGAACATTGGCTAAGCCTCTCACTTATAGAGTGGAGCCCTTTAATATCTCGTTTTCTGGCCTCTGTTCTCATTGCATTAATGCTCTTCTTGTTTACTAAAAATGAGATATTGTATAATTTATATGATCAAAATATTTGCCTTAGCATTTGGTTGTTTAAAAAACTAACTTATCTGTTTTAATATGAATTGAAAATTTAATTTGTGCTGAGCGTGGCAACACATGTCTTCAATCCCAGCACTCTGGAGGCAGAGACAGGCAGAACTCTGAGTTTGAGCCCAGCCTGGTCTACATTACTGACTTCGAAGACAGCACGGCTATGTAGAAAGACCCAAAATGATAATAATAATAAAGATCATGGTATCTATTGTGTAATTATATTAAAGAGAAAAATCATACCATTCTCATTAGATTCAGAAAAATCAGCAATTTAAACATAGATGCAAAATTCCTTACCCAAAAATATTGGTGTCTAAAAATAACCATTCTAGCCAACATTGTCCAAATGGTGAAAAAGTACAAGCATTCTCTTTAGATTTGGAACAAGAAGAGCCCGCAGCTACATTGTGGTACGTTGTGGGCTCAGGAGCACTTCCAGCGGGTCTTGCTTTGGGTTGGAACAATCTGATTTTAAATGCATGTGTGGAAATGTGGGTCACAAACCTATAGAAAGAAGTTGTCCTAAAGACAGCAAAGTTCACTCTAAACAGGGAAGACAGAATGGGAGCAGAGAAGAGACTTGGACATGTGCGATCGGTTTATATGCGACAAGAGTGGTCCCCAGAGCATGGTGGTCTTCTCAGCGAGTAGCACTATGAGAAACGAGCAGATATCTGGCAAAGTGAAACTGTGCATTGAGTCATTTCCGGGAAAGACGTAAAACCTAAATGTCAGAACGCATAAGAGCCTTAAGGAGGCTCTTGGAGCCACGGCCTCAGGAGGAAGCTTGCTGCCCAAATGTCCCAGGCAGCAGAGAAGCAGTTACCAAAACCAAGAGAACTGTTTGTCAGGATCCACAGAGGGGGGTGTCAGGCAGCTTGCAATCTCTATTGCAGAGCCAGGCTCTGTCCCCTCTCCCACTCTTCGCTCCTGACTGGGCAAATCACAGCACACAAATGAGCGTCCAGGAACACAGCAGGGGAAGAGTAGAGCTTAGGTCTGAGGAGAGAGGCCACTAGAACCAATTCATGGACGTTTCACTGGAAAAGAAGCACAAATGGCCACTAGCTGGTTTTATGTCAACTTGACACAAGCTAGAGTCATCTGAGAGGAGGGACCCTCGTTTGAGAAATTCCCTCCATAAGATCCACTATGGGCAAGCATGTAGGGCATATTCTTAATTAGTGATTGATGGGGGAGGACCCAGCCCACTGTGGGTGAGGTGAGGTCATTCTTGGGCGGTGGTCCTGGGTTCTATAAGAAAGTAGACTAAGCAAAGGAAGAGTCTGAGTGGGGGCCCAATGTCAGTGGTGCAGCAGAGACCAGGGGCCTCAAACCAGACTAGTGATTCTTTGCGATGCACACCTGCATGTAAAGATGTATGGATAGAGGGGTTTACTGCATGACACATGGTGTCACACTGCAGCTTCCTTGATGAGATTTTCCCTTTCATTTTTTTCTCCTTTTTTCTCTTAAAGTTTATTTTGTTTTATTTTGAGGCAGGGAGGGAGATGGGTAGGATCGGGAGGCATGGTGTGAAAGACATAAAGAATAAATCAAAAGAGAGTTCAAAAAAAGAATTGGGCAGAGAATAATATACATTTCAGTGCTTCATTTCTTAGTGTAAAGTTCAAAGTAGACAAAATCGAACCATATATTATTGGGGTTGATTATAGTTATAAAACTGTGAATTAAAAGGTAAGAATTAGTTACCACAGACATCAGACGGGTTGCTGTAGGCACGCAGCGGGAAAGAATACAGCAGTAGCTTCCAAAACACAATTGTCTATGATCAGGGTGCCAATTATGTGGTATTTCTAGTTTCAAACTATCTAATTTTTAAAAATATTAGTCTATTTTTATTCCATGTACATGAGTATTCTGCCTGCATGTGTGTCTGTGCACCACCTGCATTCCTGGTGCTCATGAAGGCCAGAAGAGGGCATGAGATCGTCTGGAACTGGAGTTACAGATGTTTGTGAGCCACCATGTGGGTGCTGGAATCGAACCCAGGTCCTCCAGAAGAGTGGCCCGTGTTTTAACCACCAAGCCATCACTGTGGCCCTTATATAGCATTTCTTTTAACTCTGTGTGTGTGTTTCATGATATTTTTGTGATGGAGGAGGGTCTTCTGTCTATGTGTTATTTTTATTGGTTAATAAAGAAACTGTCTTGGCC